>ARYC01018701.1:0-22912 GCA_000711775.1 Oxytricha trifallax
CTATACAAATATTTGTATAAATTCTCTTTTTTAATATTACTTTCTTAACTACAAAATGGACCCTATGTTGTATAGGCGCATATTCTGAAAGAGCTATTAGGATTACTAATCCAATTATAATTATTATAACTTATTGCTTGCTACCCATAGAAAAAAAGACTTTTTAAGCTAATCTCGTAAATATCTTTCTCTATTTTCAAGTGGCAGACAAGATTGAATGCATTAAACCAACTTAAGCCTCAATTTTTTAAATAAAACAAATCTTTAATTTGTCGCATTGGTGTACAAAACCTTATTTCCTTCATGTAAATTGAAAATATAGTAGTAGGTATTTCAGGAACTGCGAAATATATGGTAGTCATTAACTGAAGCTATCCACCATCTTCGGAATTCTTTTCCTCAGATTAGACTTACTAATTTACCATAAATTCATAGTAAGCTTGATAGCTATCATCATAGAAATTGCTTTAAGAACTGGCTATATATATATATATATATATATATATATATAATAACCCAAAACTTATGTTCACAAAGAATTCTGAAATTGATAAAAAGATTAATTAATATTGATAAATAAGTGAATTCCAAATTTCATAATTTAACTTTTAAAGAGAAGGCTGATCCATGAGTCTTAGAAAGAAGGTCTTATGAAGTGCTGCTAATTACAATTATTACGTTTCTTGTGTTTATATATTGTTGAGAGTGTTCCTTATTCTATTCTGAGTTCATATGTTCATAAAATCCAGCAGCTTCCCTTTCTAATTTTTTTAATATTTCAACATTAGTATAAACCCCTCCTCTTATTGGGTTTAAAATCCAGTCTGGAGTCTAGAATCCAAAGCCAGTCTGGACCCCCTTCAACCATGATCTGGATTTTCGAAAACGAGTGCCTTTACTTTCCATTCCATTTTCATTGCACATTTCTACTGGTTATTTATACGTTATGAGCAGAATAGGGTTGAATTCGCCATTAGACCCCCGGATTTTTCAGTTTTTCCATAAAGCCAATTTTCAATGAGGCCGGAGATGAAAAGCACTGAAAAGACCCATGGCTTGTCAACCATTTCTTGCAAGCCTACTTTTTTTACCTTTAAATGTTTGCATTAACATTAGCAATACATATGAACTGGTTTGCAGCCTATTGATCTTTAAATCCACTGGATAAGTGAAGGCGAGAGGTTTTTCTTATAGTAAATTTGAAGAATCCAATGGTATTTTTTAATAATCCACCTATTAATTATAATAATCCAGTATATAATACTATAATAAAAACTTAAAAATACCATGAATCCAGACCAAGAGCGGGATCAGATAGCTGAGTCTTTTTTCCCATAGATTAAAGAACCAAGCCCTGGTAGTTTTTTTTCTTTTACTAACCACATATATTAGAGTTAAATTATGAAAATTCAAATGAATAGTTAGCTGAACTTCTTGATCAGGGTGATCGGATTTTTGAATATCATGAAGCCAATGATAATTTTGATTAGGGCGGCAAGGTGAAGGGCATTAAAGCTGAGTACAAGGGAGCCGAAGATAGCGCCAAAATCAATAGAGCAAAGGAATTCCTACATTTAAACAACTATGATTTGATTCTCCTGTTGTAGCAGGAGGATTTCAAAGGCTATTAAAAGACATGGGATTTTAAGAACGTGGTGAGAAAGTTTATAAACAATAACAAAAGCAAGAAAGCCAAGAACAGCGGTGATACCTAGTCACTAGTCTCTGAGAGTCTTAACCACTTCCCTTTATTCGAGGAATTGAAGGCGAGTGAGTTCCAGGCTACTTTGAGCTTAGCTAATGAATCAATGCAAGCTCCAAGACCCTTTCCTCAGCTGGCTTTAAACTATGGCTCTATCATCGGCCATGAGATGTTGGTCAAGCACTTTGAAAGTTTCAAATAATCAAATTATTAATAAAAGGAGCAGATCCTTCAAGAAATAATCGCCCGAAATACCCAATCTCTACTTTTCATTCCTTTAGCACTTTGAGATGGCAAATGAACCTTAAGTGAACCAAGGGCTATTCTATTTAATTACGGAGTTGATCTCAAGCAACCAAAAACTAGACTAAGACTCCAAGGCTCGTATATCTTTTTGGCTGCCCTTGGGTACTATACAGGTGAAAAGTACCAGGCTCAGGAAACCTTAATATAAGAAGCAATTCTCTTACTTATAAGGTCACCAAATGCTAGACAAGCCATAGGCTTAGCCAACTTGGTCTTTATTACTGAGGCAACATGTATAAGTAAGCAGCTTGCTCTTGCCTAGAAGTTAAACGAGTCCAATCCAGGCATCATTCATCTTTTGGCTTAAACATGGCACTACTTTTAAATTGACACTTAGGTCATCAAACTAATACCAAATTCCTTCTTTATAATGAACGTGCCTTTTATTATCATGCTTAAGCAAGACTGTGGCTTGAACCTTATAAGAGACATTCCTGGGGAGTATACAGAGTACTTTGTAAGAATATGTGCCTTATGCTCAGCCCCTAATTTAGAGTCCTTAAAAGACTACATATCATAGACAAGGGCAACCTTCTTATAAAAGCAAGAAGTTATCGACAAAGCCTCAATGGTGCACTTTATGAAAGGCCTTGCTTATAGACTGCAAAACAGAGATTAACAGTGGGTAGGGAAGGTAGAATGAATCAGGAAAGTATAGTAGCTAATTGTCAATGCGAAAGTTGAGAAAAATATGTAGTTAAGCATCCACACTATTGAAAACTGTCTCAACTGTGATTTCTCTGACCTTGAGAGAATAATGCAATTGCCAAGAACTATGGAAGCCTTCTCTGAAAAGGCTGTTAATGCCTTCTATAGATATTCAAGAATGAGAATTAATCTAATCAAGTTGCAGCAAGATTCAATTGCAAGTCTGCAGAAGTACTCTTAAGAGTGAGTGCGGAATTAGATACTTTAGAGTAAAATTTAGGCTTGTAATTCTACTGCTCGCAGGTCTTATGCTTAAACTATATCTGTGAAAATCTGAGTAGCAACCATTTCATCCATTTTGGTATTGGCAATGGGAAGACCCTAATATGCATTGCATTGGCAATCCTTATTGCTCTTAAAACTAAAAGGTCAGTCTTTATACTCAGCAAGAATGAGCACCTAGTGCAAAGAGACTTCAAACGATACTAGAGAGTCATTAAAGCTATGTCACTTAATTGCAATCTGAACTTCTTTGCCAAAGATACTGGCATCTATTTCTACATCTAGCCCTAATTAAAGAAGATTCAGAAGAACAGCAAGGCTTCGAGTGTATGGTAGCAAGGCTATGTATTAGTCGACGAGTACGACTGGATTATGTTTGATGGCTCTGTTGATTCTATAATCAACTCTCTAGAGTACTTTCAGTAGGCTTATAAAGTGATAGGATTTTCTGGAAGCAATCTCTCTTAATCTGAAGAGAACTGTTTAAAGCTAGCATTTCAAGCTACACCTGTAATATTTCGAACCCTTGATAAGCTCTAAGGAGATAAAAAGACACAATTCCCCGATGTGCTTGTGAGTACTAATTAAAGCGATTACTTAGCTAGAATCAAAGACATTATAATAGAGCAGCTAAGCTAATCGCCAGTTCTAATAGTGGCTTCAGCAAACTACAATGCAATCGAGATTGGCCTTTAGAAATTGGGCTACGATTTCACAAGTTTAAGCAGAGGGCAAGCCGCCAATATCGAATCTATGATTGAAGGCAGATACCTAATGAAGAATGCTAAAAAGGAATATGGAATTTACTTACTCAATGAAGTTCATGGAAGAGGTACTGACATTCAGACCAATGATGAAATCAAATAGAACGGAGGTTCATATCTCATCATCGCAGATGTCTTCTCCAAAAGGTCTGAAGAGCAAATTATAGGAAGAATCGGAAGACTTAATACCAAGGGCAGATGGTAAAGAGTATTGTATCGACTCAACTCCAAAGATAGTGCTGAGTAACTCCTTTACGTAGAGTAGCTTGAAACCGACCTTATTTTAGACAAAAAGTTCAATGAAGTGTAGTTTAATTTGTAAGAGAAATAAGAAGCAACTGAAATGGACATTACTGATCATACAGAGGAGAAATAAGTTCCCTCTGAATAGACTCCAATCAAAGATCCTGAATCTGAAGAAGTAAAGGCTATAGTGGATAAGATAGTAGAAAAGGTAGAAGAATCTTTCATAGGAGCAATTAAGGATATAGAGGAAGCAAAGAAGGGCTCTGAAGAGGAAATCAATACTTTTGCTGTGGCTTAAAATCCAGAAACTCAAAGTAAATTAGGGTTCTATTAACCTTCTATCTTAGAATTCATTGTCAAGAAGATGAGCCAGAACCCTGTGCTATATGACAAGCCTATGAGTGAAGTTGAGAAGATCTTCAAAAACGGCGTGAGGCGCCAATATGAGGAGATCACTTAAGAGCCAGGCAGAGAAAGATCGAAGAGCAAGGAAGGAAAGAAATAGACTAATAAGAGAAGTAGGAAGGCTTATGAGAAGGCAGAGCAGATTAAGGACTTAGTTGAAAAGTGAGTTATACTTGTAAGGAGGAGTTGCAGAGACAAGTCTTTTAGTGAAACTTACAAGGAGCATGAAGAGGTCGAAGAAAGTATGGAAGCCTGGTTGAAGAAGGCTTCAAATTAAAGGAGAAACTTCAAAAGTGATATAGATCATAAGAACCCCTAAAGAGAGGGGCTAAAAAGAAGATGATTTTAATGTTTAATTTCTAAAAAAATTCACCATAATCTTGCTCTTTCTATTAGTAGTGTCCAGATGATCGATGGGAATAGAAGACAATAAATGTCAAAGGCGGAAGTTCTGCACCTGCCCCTCCAGATTCTGAGAACCGAATTCTTGCATAACTTATTCCTTAATTTTGCGTAAGTCAACCACTTCCCTTTCCAAGTTATCATGATCTTATTTTAGCCTCTTAGTTTCTTATAGAAAGAGCTATCTGTCGGATTTTAAGGCTATTTCATAAATTTCACCTCTTCGATCTCATCTCTTGTTCTCTTTCTTTTTGATGAATTCTTCATGAGGTTCACAGCTTTGCCTCTTTCAGCTACAAATATAATAAATGGAGAGTAAACCTTCTGCTGAAGTTGAGGCACCTAGATAATGCGTCAACAAATTCAGGTCTCATTTCAATAACGACGTCTCTGTTCTGCTCAATCTTTTCTCTCCGTTAAAGCATGGCATCACGAATCATCTTGGAGACACCGTCGGTGTCTAAGGTATAGAGCAAGTCACATATCCATTGTCTGTCTATATGTACCCAGTCTCGCTCATCTGGGAGAAAGTTGAGTAGCCTGGGGAAGTCTCTCGTATAATCGAGGAAGTCCTGGACTGTGAGTCCCTCAATGTGAGGCACTGCTGACACTTTGACGTCCTCTCTTCTGATATACTACGAAAATGGTTGCCATATAACGGGAACGACTTACCTCCTTTTTAGCTTGGATGATGGACTTAAAGAAGTAAATATTGGTTGAGTCAGGCTTGGGTAGGAAGGCCCGACAATCCTGGGTGAGAAAGTTGTAGAGCTCTTTCTTGCTTTTGCATTTCTGGGCGAGCTCTTATACATTGATGCCTGTGAGTTAGGGCTAGTTCATATTAATCTAATCGAAGAGTGCCATCAGCGGCTTTAAATAGGCAAAAATTGGCTCATGATGACAGAATTGTTGCTATTAAGAGATGGTGATTTTCACTATTGTGATATCTCTTCATCACAATCTGAATTCCGCTTACGGATTCCCTATCATAGACAGGCTAAAACATTATTAATATAATCTCCATCAATCTAATGGAATCAAGTTCTTATAAGCGACCATCAAAGAATATATAATTTTTCCAAAAGTAGGAATCAGATCAATTGTCAAGAAATTCAATTAGTGGGCAGAGCTCAAATAGCCAGGAAGAGGATGATGAAAATTCTGCTGATTATATAACAACCAATATGCTATACCAAAGAAATTTGACAGTAGCTGATGTGAAGATGGAGGCTGTAAGTAAATGAGATATGGTCAACTTTTACTATGATCTTGAAGACTCCTTAGATGATGTTAAATTCTAAAGCCTCATTATTGATCCGAAAGCGGCTTATATAGAGAGTAGAATCGGTGGATTCAAGGAAACGTTGCTAGATGGGGACGAATTAAAAGCTCTTGGCTAGATGACTCTTTGAATCTATAGCGAGTATGCTTAATCGGAATTAGAGCCTTAAGGAGTACTCGAAAGAGCTGACAAAAGTGAGATGAAATAATTAGAAAAAAGGTTTTAGAGAACCATAAAATCAAGGACACTCTCCTCATCTTTAGGCAGCATAGCTAGCTCTAAGCTATAGTGCCTCGCAGATAACTCAAAATCATGAAAAAGGAAAAGGAACGACAACAGAAGGAGCTGAAGTAGGCTCAGGAATCCTTGAGACTGAGGAAATCTTAAAGATTATCATGCCCACAGATTATGGACAGACTTGGTATTTCATACTACAAGCTAAGGAGATATCTAAACAATCCCATAAAAAAAGCTTCGTTTTGAAATCTCAAGTAGGCCAATCGAAGCAAGTACAAGAAGCTGCATAGCCCAGCACGCGATCATATAGTGAACATGCTTACTAAGGACTAATTGCCAATATAAATATCAGACATCCAAAAGAGTTTATAATAAAAGCTTCAGCTTCATTGCAATAAGTAAATGATCCGAAGGTTCCTCAAGAATGAGCTGATGATGACTTACAAGTAAGTTAAGCAGATAACGAACCTTAATAATAACAACAGCAGCAAGCTTCAGCGCTAGTATGCTGCACAGCAATTCGTGCTCCATCTATCTGAAAGTAAGAGGATTATCAACATCGATGAATCAGTGCTACACTAGACCGAGCAGAGGCTGGACAGCTCCCTATGTTAAGAACAGAGTAACGAAATCTTAAAGGTTGAGCTAGATGAACCTGATCATTGGAGTATCTAGCACTGGAGAGCTGTTCTACACCGTGAATAGAGGTAGGACAAACCAGCATTCCTTCATGTACTTCTTGTGCAAGATCGCGATCACATTGGATGAGGTTGACTAACGGTGAAGAGAGAATACTATCATCATGGTTGATAACGCTCCTACCACAGATCCCAGAATGTGATGGCACAGTACGGCCATCTTAAGCTGCCTATTATGTTCCTAGGGCCATACCATTACAGGATGGCTCCCGCAGAACTTATGTTTTCCTGGATCAAGAATAGAGATCTAAACCCTCTGAACACTAGAGCTCAATCAAAGTAAGTTAAGAGGTGTTCAAACTTTTAGGGGCTATTGGGCAGGCTTCATGAAGGAGCTCGGCATGACGATAAGCAGAATAAACTAGAACCTCATCAGGAAGTGTTACCACCATGTGCTCACAGCTGCTTTGGAATCAATCTCTCTTCTAGATTTATGATGAATACAAAAGCAAGTTAATCTTCACTAAATTGAAAGTAATTATGTTAATTCAACTTTAAATTAAGTAAGTTTATCAATTAAAAATTCATCCTACAAATTAAAATTTGGGGTTTCTTAACTTTTACCAATTCTAACTTAAATGAGTTAGGCTTAAATAAATAATTAAATTAAGCATTATAAGCTAATCCAAATGAATTACTTTTAAAGTTTGTTTTATTAAGCAAAAACTAAAAATAAAATATTAATCGAATATATTCAAACAATAAATTGCAAATTATAAACTTATAAAATGTAAAGTTATAATTTAAATTATTTCAATATTATATTTTTGAACGATTATTTGAATTATAAATAATGACTAATCACAGAATAGCAAAACTCATTATTTAATTTTCTTTTGTTTATAAGGCTTTAATTTTACAATTTTAGATATAAAATAATAAATTAATGCAAAATAAAGGTGTCATTCATAATATGATTAAAATAAAATATTTTACATTCTATATAAAACTATAAATTTTAATTTGTAAACTTTAATTATAAATTTTAAATTAATTTTGTGTGCAATTGAATTGCCAATTTTATATAATTTTAAGAATTATATATTTATACGTACAAAATATATTTATATAAATTTATGTTTGGTTTGGATGAGAAATTAAATGCTCATCATTTCTGATATTGAAATTTATATATAAACATATTTAAAAAGTTTAATTATGGAATGAATTTATTTTTTATCTGTATCTTATAAATAATTAAGATTTTATAAATCTTAATTAAATTAATTTGTATCAATAAAAAAGGCATCAGCTTAAAAATAAATAAATTTAAATAGATCTTTTTTACATTCTAATTTATAAGAATCTAATTATAATTCATAAAATTTTAATTTTATTAAGTTACTTACTTGATATAATCCTACCACTGCAATATTACCAGTTATTGTTCTAATTTCACTATTTTATTTAAGTTGCTCATAAAATCTAGTTGAATTTGGCTTCATACTCATAAATAAATTGTTTATTTACTTACCATTTATTTGTTAAGTTCTGATTTGATTGAGGTATGCTAGGTTTAACGCTATTAATAAGCGCACAATTAGCTATTAAGCTAAGGTCAACCTTTACTATACATCGCCTACCTCTGGCGAACAACCCACAAAGTGGGGAGAATTCTTTGACTTTAATCTTTTGTAATTGTCTATTGGATGGTAATTTCATCTGCTGATTGAGCATCTCTAGTCATTCACTTAGCCTCCTCTGCTGTTATTCTGGACTAAACTCAATATATATTTTGATTATAATTTCTTGCTTTTGAGGTGTAACTTGTTGCTAGTAGGTAAATTGAAAATAATTATGGCATATTTTTAATTATTAGTTAAAGATTATCGATGATGACCTCTAAAATTTTTGTTATTAAATTTTATAATATAAAATTATTTAAAATGAATTATTATAACTTAAAGACATATTAATATATAGAAGCTTACAAATGTATGTGAGACTTCTAATAATTTATTTATATTTTTATAATTAATAAAAAAGTTTCTAATATTTTAATCCTAAAGTTATATGTAAAATAATTCAAACTTTCTATAATTTAGACTTTTATAAATTGTTGCTGCTATTATTTAAGGCTAATGTTTGGACAACTTTACCACTCTCCTATAAAAACCTCCAAAACCCCTTTGATTTATAATATAGGAGTGAGTGATTAATATTATGTTATTTTCAATTGACCTTATTTACTAAATTTCTTGGCAAATATCGACGAGTTCTAATTGTTTATATGACATATATTTGCTCGGAGCTTCCCCAAAATTATTCTTTCAATGTTTTATACAAATCTTTGTTAATCTATCTCTTGTCTAAATATGAAGAATTGTTTGAACTCTTTCACAGTTGGTAAAAATGTGAAAATCAATGTTTTGTTCAAAGGAAATAGAGGTCTATTTTGAAGGAATAAGGAGTTGTGAAGGAAAAATGTCAAGATTAGGGCAAAAAAAGGGCAAAAAATCTCTAGCAATCTCCTCACACACCCGCCTTTTCAACCTATGTCACGATTGTTCTTATACCTTTATCATTGTATTTATATAAAACCTTTGGAAATTTTATGTTAAGAAAGCTGTCTGCGAATTAAAAGGCTAGAAGCTCTGGAAAGGGAATTTGCCGACAGACAGCCAGAAAAAAGTCTTAAATTTGAGCGGCCTCCGCAGGGTCCGTGGACCCTCAATATCTCAATAGCCATTAAAGCAATATACCCCGTATTTGAATTTGCAAAATATTCAGGAGCCTAGCTTCAATTTATCTAAAGACAGTATAGGAGAACTTTAAGCATACAAAAAGTTGTAGCCGATTCAAGGAAAACGGCTAGGGCGCTCAGTGATTTGTGAGCGCCTTCTGCACGGACCGAAAATTCAATGTATCTCCGTAACCTCTTCTCTGCTTGTTTGGAGCCTTCATTATTCGTAATCTATGCGGTCTAATCTATCAATTTGCTTAAGGAAGTTTTCTTCTAAAGCGAGGCAGTTTTGATCTTATTGAATAATGAGAAAAAGGCTTGAGCGCTTGTGTTGTTGAAAAATGCTTCATAGCATGACTATAGCAAATTTTGGAATTCCTTATCAAAGTGTTCCAGCAGTCGAATTCCATCAATCTTACACAATTAAGGGCCAAAACGAACTAATATGGAATCAGATTTTTCTAATTCTCAATTGTTTTAGAGATAGCTGTCAGCCTTTATGAGAAAGTTTTGAAGTTTCCCGAAACTTTTAAAAGTCAAATTATAATGTTCAGTTGTGCAAGACAATAGAAATGAAGGAAAGCTTGAGCAAGCCTTCATCCCCATCGTTGAGCAAGGTCCATTTATTCCCCCATCTTCTTAGGTTTTTAGGAGTGGGAATTTTTATTTGACGAGATAATAATTTCTAGCTAAAATTCATGAAATTCGGACCAAGCTCAACTTGCTCTAATGATTTGAGATTTTTTGGCAAAAGTCATAGCTCTCTTTGTCGCCATTTTTTTGAGGACGAACATTGACATTTCTAAATAATGTCAAAAACTTTAATAGCCCGTTTTCTCGACCAAAATCGTTCAAACGTTTTAGGTATTTCCCAAAATCATTTGATTGCTCATAAAAAGTGATTCTAAGGATTTAAGCAAAAGTTTTAAAAATTTCAGATTTAATGTGTTGCCGATGATTTTTAATTTGTCTGAGTTTGCAAAAATCCTAATGCTCTTGGTTGTTAAATTTGAAAAAAATTACTATGAGGCTCGATTTTTTAGTCTTATCTATATTGGTAGTATCAGGAATGAGAGCAAGATATTTTAATTATTTTGTTTTATTTGATAATTGGTTTAAAGATTAGTATATCGAGTTTTATAATTATATGTTAAAATCTTCCGTATTGATATTGGAGTTTGTTCATATCCATAATATAATTCCATTAAAAATGCTACCTAATAAATTATTACGCTTTTAAATTTAAAATCTTTGTGTATCGGGGTTTTGGGGTTTATATATATATATATAAACACCAAAATATATAAACCCCAATACATATATGCGTGATAAATCTATAAGTTGGTATAGTGATGATTTAATATCGATAAATAGCGAAATTCCAAACTTCACAATTTAACTTATTATGAGAGGGCCAATTCAAGAGTCTTAGAAAGAGAGTCTTTAAGAATGCTGCTAATTGCAGTTTGAGTGTTCTAGTGATCATATATTGTTGAAAGTGTTCCTTATTCTATACTTAGTCCATATGTCCATAAAATCCAGTAGCTTTCCCAACTAATTTTTGCAAAAATTCAACTTTAGTATAAACCCCCCCTCTTATAGGGTCTAAAATCCAGTCTGAAGTCTAGAATCCAAAGCCAGTCTGGACCCCCTTCAACCATGACCTCGATTTTCGAAAACGAGTGCCTTTGCTTTCCATTCTACTTTCACTGCACATTTCTACTGGTTATATGTACGTTATGAACAGTATAGGGTTGAATTCGCCATTAGGCCCTCGGATTTTTCGATTTTTCCAAAAAGCCAATTTTCAATGAGGCCAGACTCGAAAAGCACTCAAAAGACCCATGGCGGGTCCGCCATTTCTTGCAAGCCTACTTTTTTCACCTTTATATGTTGGTATTAACATAAGCAATGCATTTGAACTGGTTTGCGGGCTGTAGCTCTTTAAATCCACTGGATAAGTGAAGGAGAGAGGTTTTTCTTATAGTAAATTTGAAGAATCCAGTGGTATTTTTTAATAATCCACCTATTAAATTTAAAAATCCAGTATATAATACTATAATCAAAACTTAAAAATACCATGAATCCAGCCCAAGAGCGGGATCAGCTTGCTGAGTCTTTTCCCCTATAGATTGAAGAACGAAGCCCTGGTAAGCTTTTTTCCTTTACTAAGCACCTATATTAGAGTTAAGGAATGATAATTCAAATGAATAGTTAGCTCAACTTCTTGAGCAGGGTGATCGGATTTTTGAAAATCTTGAAGCCAAGGCTAATATTGATGAGGGCGGCAAAGTGAAGGGCATTAAAGCTGAGTACAAGGGAGCCCAAGATAGCGTCAAAATCAATAGAGCAAAGGAATTCCTACATTTAAACAACTATGATTTGAGTCTCCTGTTGTAGCAGGAGGATTTCAAAGGCTATTAAAAGACATGGGATTTTAAGAACGTTGTGAGAAAGTTTATAAACAATAACAAAAGCAAGAAAGCCAAGAACAGCAGTGATACCAAGTCACTGGTCTCTGAAAATCTTAACCACTCCCTCTCAAACGAGGAAATGAAGGTGAGTGAGTTCCAGACTACTGTGAGCTTAGCAAGTGAATCAATGCAAGCTCCAAGACCCTTGCCTTAGCTGGTTATTAACTATGGCTCAATCATTGGCCATGAGATGTTGGTCAAGCACTTTGAAAGTTTCAAATAATCAAATTATTAATAAAAGGAACAGATCCTTCAAGAAATAATGGCCCGCAACACCCAATCACTCTTTTCGTTCCTTTAGCACTTTGAGATGGCAAATGAACCCTAAGTGAACCAAGGGCTCTTCTATTTAATTACAGAGTTGATCTCAAGTAACTAAAAGCTAGACTAAGACTCCAAGGCTCGTATCTTCTTGGCTGCCCTCAGTTACTATACAGGGGAAAAATATCAGCCAGAAGAGAACTTAATATAAGAAGCAATTCTCTTACTTATAAGGTCACCCAATGCTAGACAAGCTATAGGCTTAGCCAACTTGGTCTTTATTACTGAGGCAACATGTCTAAGTAAGCAGCTTGCTATAGTCTAGAAGCTAAACGACTCTAATCCAGGCATCATTCAGCTTTTGGCTTAAACATGGCACTACTTTTCAATTGACCCTTAGGTCATCAAACTAATACCAAATTCCTTCTTTATAATGAACGTGCCTTTTATTATCTTGCTTAAGCAAGACTGTGGATTGAACCTTATAAGAGACATTCCTGTAGAGTATACAGAGTACTTTGTAAGAATATGTGCCTTATGCTCTGCCCCTAACTTAGAGTCTTTAAAAGACTACATATCTTCAACAAGGGCAACCTTCTTATAAAAGCAAGAAGTCATCGACAAAGTCTCAATGGTGCATTTTATGAAAGGCCTTGCTTAAAGACTGCAAAGCAGAGATCAATAATGGGTAGGGAAGATTGAACAAATCAGGAAAGTATAGTAGTTGATTGTGAATGCGCAAGTCGAGAAAAATGTATAGTTAAGCATTCACACTATTGACAACTGTCTAAACTGTGACTTCTCTGACCTTGATAGAATAATGCAATTGCCAAGGACTATGGAAGCCTTCTCTGAAAAGGCTGTTAATGACCTTCTTTAGCTATTCAAGAATGAGAACTTATAAAACCAAGTAGCATCCAGATTCAATAGCAGGTCTCCAGAGGAACTCTTAAGAGTAAGTGCCGAATTAGAAACTTTGGAGTAAAATTTAGGCTTCAAATTCTACTGCTCTCAGGTCTTATGTTTAAACTATATCTGTGACAACCTTAACAGCAATCACTTCATTCATTTTGGTATTGGCAATGGGAAGACCCTAATATGCATTGCTTTAGCAATCCTTATTGCTCTTAAAACTTAAAGATCAGTCTTTATACTCAGCAAGAATGAGCACTTAGTGCAAAGAGACTTCAAACGATACTAGAGAGTCATTAAAGCAATGTAGCTTAATTGCAATCTAAACTTCTTTGCCAAAGATACTGGCATCTATTTCTACACTTAGCCCTAATTAAAGAAGATGCAAAAGAACAGCAAGGCTGTGAGTGTATGGTAGCAAAGCTACGTATTAGTGGACGAGTACGACTGGATTATGTTTGATGGCTCTGTTGATACTATAATCAACTCTCTTGAGTACTTTCAGCAAGCTCATAAAGTGATAGGATTTTCTGGAAGCAATCTCTCTTTTACTGAAGAGAACTGTTTAAAGCTAGCTTTTCAAGCTACACCTGTAGTATTTCCCACTCTTGATAAACTCTAGGGAAATAAAAAGACTCAATACCCGGATGTGTTTGTGAGCACTAATTAGAGTGATTACTTGGCTAAGATCAAAGAAATTATAATAGAGCAGCTAAGCCACTCCCCAGTTCTAATAGTGGCTTCAACTAACTATAATGCAATAGAGATAGGCCTTTTGAGATCGGGCTACGACTTCACAAGTTTAAGCAGAGGGCAAGCCGCCAATATCGAATCCATGATTGAAGGCAGATACTTAATGAAGAATGCGAAAAAGGAATATGGAATATACTTGCTGAATGAAGCTCATGGAAGAGGGACTGACATTCAGACGAATGATGAAATCAACTAGAACGGAGGTTCTTACCTCATCATCGCAGATGTCTTCTCTAAAAGGTCTGAAGAGCAGATTATAGGAAGAATTGGAAGACTTAATACTAAGGGCAGATGGCAAAGAGTTTTGTATAGACTCAACTCCAAAGATAGTGCTGAGTAGCTTCTTTACGTAGAGTAGAATGAGATCGACCTTATATTAGACAAAAAGTTCAATGAAGTATAATTTAATTTGTAAGACAAATAAGAAGCTATTGATATGGATATTATTGATCAAGCAAAGGAGCCCGAAGTTCCTTCTGAATATATTATAGCCATCGATCATTAAGTTGCAGTTGTAAAGGCTATAGTGGAGAAGATAGTCGAAAAAGTAGAAAGTTCTTTTATAGGAGCCAAAAAGGATATCGAGGAAGCAAAGAAGGCCTCTGAAGAGGAAATGAAAACTGAAGCTGTGGCTGAAGAGCCAGACACTCAAAGTAAATTAGGGTTCTATTAACCTTCTATCATAGAATTCATTGTAGAGAAGATGAGCCAGAACCCTGTGCTCTAAGACAAGCCTATTAGTGAAGTTGAGAAGATCTTCAAAAACGGCGTGAGGCGCCAATATGAGGAGATCACTTAAGAGCCAGGCAGAGAAAGATCGAAGAGCAAGGAAGGAAAGAAATAGACTAATAAGAGAAGTAGGAAGGCTTATGAGAAGGCAGAGCAGATTAAGGACTTAGTTGAAAAGTGAGTTATACTTGTAAGGAGGAGTTGCAGAGACAAGTCTTTTAGTGAAACTTACAAGGAGCATGAAGAGGTCGAAGAAAGTATGGAAGCCTGGTTGAAGAAGGCTTCAAATTAAAAGAGAAACTTGAAAAGTGATATAGATCATAGGAACCCCTAAAGAGAGGGGTTAAAAAGAAGATGATTTTAAAGCTTAATTTCTAAAAGAATTCACCATATTCTAACTCTTTCTATTAGTAGTGTTCAGAGAATGGATAAGAATAGAGACCAGCAGAAGTCAAAGGCTGAAGTTCTGCACCTGCTCTTCCAGATTCTGAGAGCCGAAGTCTTGCATAACTTGCTCCTTCATTTTGCGTAAGTCAAGTACTTCACTTTCCAAGTTATCATGCTCTTGCTTCGCTTTAGTTTCTTATAGAAAGAGCTGCCTGTCTGACTTCAAGGCTGTCTCATAATCTTTCACCTCTTCAATTTCATCTCTTGTTCTCTTTCTTTTCGATGAGTCCTTCATGAGATTCACAGCTTTGCCTCTCTCGACTACAAAGGAAATGTAAAGAGAGTAAACTTACTGCTGAAGCTGAGGCATCTAGAGAGTGCGTCAACAAATTCAGGTCTCTTTTCAATGACTAGGTCTCTGCTTTGCTCAAGCCTCTCTTTCCGTTAAAGCATTGCATCGTGAATCATGTTGGTGACACCGTCGGTGTCTAAGGTATAGAGCAAATCACAGATCCATTGCCTGTCTAAGTGGACCCAGTCTCGCTCATCAGGAAGAAAGTTGAGTAGTCTGGGGATGTCTCTCGCATAATCGAGGAAGTCCTGGACTGTAAGTCCCTCTATGTGAGGCACTGCGGACACTTTGACGTCTTCTCTTCTGATGTACTATGAAGACGGTTAAAATTAAGGAGAGATGCTTACCTCCTTCTTTGCTCTTATGATGGACTTGAAGAAGAAAATGTTGGTTGAATCAGGCTTAGGTAAAAAGGCCCGACAATCCTGGGTGAGAAAGTTGTAGAGCTCTTTCTTGCTTTTGCACTTCTAAGCTAGTTCTTAAACATAGATGCCAGTAAGTTACGCTTGGTTCATTAAATTCTAATAGGAGGGTGCCATCAGCCGTTTTAAATAGCGAAATATTGGCTCATGAAGACAGCACTGTTACTATAATGAGATAGTCATTTTCACTATTATGAAATGCCTTCAGCATGATCCGATTTCTGCATGCGGATTTCCTACCAGCACCAAAGTAATTCATTATTAGGAAATTAAGCACTGAACTTATGGAATCAAGTTCTAAAAAGAGATAGTCTAAAGCTGGTTGAATTTTTCCAATAAGAGGAAGAAGATAAAAGCTCTAGTAGTTCAGATAGTGAGCGAAGTTCAAGTAGTGAAACAGATGATGAAAGCAATACTGCAGATTACATTACAACCAATATGTTTTACTAAAGGAACATTACAGTTGCTGATGTTGAGATAGAGACTGTAAGTAAAAGAGAGATGCTTAACTACTACTATGATCTGGAAGATTCATTAGAATCTTTGAATTTCAAAGGATTTATTATTGATCCTAAGGAAACTTATAGAGTAAGTAAACTAGGAGGATTTAAGGAATCGTTACTAGATGGCCACTAAATATATACTCTTGGCCAGATAACACTTGAGATCTACACAGACTATACCTAATCAGAATTAGAACCTTAAGGTATGCTCGAAAGAGCCCCTTTAATAGATATGAAGTAATTAGAATAGAAAGTATTAGAGAACCATAAAATGAAATACTCATTTCCAGTCTTTGGACAGCATACTTAGCTTTAAGCTATAGTGCCTCGAAGATAACTCAAGATCATGAGGAAAGAAAAGGAGCAGCAACAAAAAGAGCTAAAGCTGGCTCAGGAATCTCAAAGACTAAGGATGTCTGAAAAGCTAAACTGCTAGCAGATTATGAAGAGGCTTGGCATTTCATACTATAAGTTAAGAAGGTACCTTAACAGTCCCTTAAAAAAAGCAAACTTTTGGAATCTTAAGTAAGTTAATAGAGGCAAGTATAAGAAGCTGCACAGCAGAGCTCGCACTCATATTGTGAATATGCTTACTTATGACTAAGTGCTATCTAAACATCAGATATACAGAAAAGCTTAGTGTCAAAGATCCAGCTTCACTGTTCTAAGTAGATGATTCGAAGATTCCTTAAGAATGAACTAATGATGACATACAAGTAAGTTAAGTAGATAACGAACCTTCATAACAGCAACAGTAGTAAGCTTCAACGCTAGTATGCAGCCTAACAATTCATACTCTTTCTAAGTGAAGGCAAGAGAATTATTAACATTGATGAATCAGTATTGCACTAGACTGATGAGAGAAGAAGAGGCTGGACAGCTCCATATGTTAAGAATAGGGTTACAAAATCTTAGAGGCTTAGTCAAATGAACTTGATTATTGGAGTGTCAAGTACTGGAGAGTTGTTCTACACTGTTAATAGGGGAAGAACTAATCAACACTCATTTATGTACTTCTTGTGCAAGCTAGCACTTACATTAGATGATTTAGATTTGGAGTGGAGAAAGAATACTGTTATCATGATTGATAACGCTCCCTATCACAGATCTTAAGAAGTAATGGCAAAGTATACATGCTCAAATTACCACTCATGTTTCTTGGGCCTATCATTACAGGCTTGCTCCAGCAGAGCTTATGTACTCTTGGATTAAGAACAGAGACTTGAATCCATTGAATACAAGAGCTTAGTCAAAGTTAGTTTTGATAAGGTAACATTTAAAGAGGTTATTGGGCCGCCTTTATGAAAGAGCTTGGCATGAATATAAGCAGAATAAATCAGATCTTGTTAGAAGATGCTATTATCATGTCTTAACTGCTGCTTTAGAATCTATCTCACTTAAAGACTTGTGACTATATAAGAAGATTTGAACTTAAGTATTAAGTAAGGTTTATTAGTGATAAAAATCGTAATCATATAAGATAATATTCAAAGCCTATTTATCATATGAATTTACTTATAAAATTTATGTCAAAATTTTCCTTATATGACTTAATTCCTTATATCAAGATTTTTTATAGTTTAATTTCCCATAAAAGCTTTAGAATTAATAAGCCAACTTTACTATTTATTTGTATTTGAACAAGAAAAAATTTAAATAATATATCATATAATTTAAAGTAAATTTCTTATAAGAGTATGTATTAAATTTCATCAAATAAACTTCAAATAAATTAATATCATCAATAATAAGAACATTAAAATATTATAACATGCTTACTTAGTTGGCTATAAATATAATATAATTAGATTTAAATTTATATATAAATAAATACTTTTAATTATAATAAATAGTTATTTGAAATAATTTTGCTTGGATTAAGGAAATAAAGGAATAAAAAATAAAAATTATACTAAAAATTATATCTTATTTAATCTTAAAATTTATTTGATAATCAAATTACATGGATAAAGTATTGCTGAATGATAAATAGAAAAGTATATATCAAGAATTAGATATGATCCAATTTTTATGAATGTTCAAAATTTATATAAATTTACAAGTAAATAATTTATATATAATCATAAAATTATAGATTGATTATCTTCAAAATATAAAATAAAACTTATATTAAAATTAAAATTAAAAATAAATTTTAATTTAATTAAAATTGAATAGGAAATTAAAATTTTCCTTTAATGCCCTTACTGGTTCAATAAATGAACCTTTTAATGCCCTCTATGTTTGAAAATAAGTTTCAAAAATTAATAAAACTTAAGATTATTGGAGTCCTATAGATTTAGGAAATGTAAAAATTAACTTCCTTGATGAGAAGTAAGTTAAATTAATCAATAAAAAAAAAATTGATTAAATTAAATTAAAAAATTTAATATTTTAAAAATGCTACCAACAACAACCTCAATCCTTAGCCATATTTTGTAATAAAGTTACAAAAATTTAACAAATAAAGAATATATTTAAAGATTAATCAAATTCAAATGCTTAAGATTACTATTATTATGTGCAGTGTCTCTTGATGAATCGTAGTTATATTCCCCTAAGAGTTTGGTAATGCCGACACCAAGGGCTTGCGTACCTTTGTAGATTCAGAGTTTGTTTGTCACCGCAAATCTAGACGTGTGTTAAAAACCATGTTCTATGAGATAACGTAACGAGCAATCCAAAGAATACCCCCTTGAGATGAACACGCTGCTTATAGCGCTCACCTGGCCAGTGGGTAGTGTTCTACTAGGTACCAAACTCTTTAGATCCAGTTTTTTGTATCTTTGCTTATTTTAAATTTTAATATTTTTAGGAGTTAATTTCAAAAACATGAAACAGAATGATTGAATTGCATAATAGAATTGCAAATTTATGATAAAAATTTTAAATTTCTAACAATATAATAGCATTGCATTTCTTGAATCAATGATCGCTAATGCAAATTATTTTAGGCAAAATTTACAAATCTATCACTCCATTTACAAATAAATCCGATTTCAATTGAAATTTTGTTCAACTTATTTTAGAATAGATATAATTACAATTAAATTACAATTAGAAAATTCAGAATTAGTTTTAGACCTCTGAAAAAAAATAAAGGTAAGTATATTTATTTTATTATAGACTAAAATAAAATATTAAATCCTAATTTTATAATTCTTAGTAATTTTTATTATAAAAAACCTCCAAAGTATAAATAGAAGCATTAAGATTATGATCTTTTAAATATAAAATTAAATAAATATATATTATATTTCTTAATCCAAAATAATATGATATACAATAAAAATATAAACAAAGCTAAATTAATAAATATTTTCATCTTTTTTGTTACAAGCTGATATATTTTGAAACCAAATTATTGATAAATATCAGATTATTATTGCTTCTAAATTTATTAAATGATTAAGTTTTATTATAAATTTATATTTGTACTTTATTAGGGTAAACTAAAGTACATTTTATTTACTTTTAAATTTAAATTAGGAATAATATTTTTCATATAAATATTATATGTTATTTAAATATGTTTATACAAAATAATTAATATTTTAAATATAGATAGCTATATTACTTAGATTATTTTTGTTTATATATTATATTGGAAGTCAATTAATTGATATAAAAAAGATATAATTTATAAGTATATGTTGCTAAAATTACAGTTTTATCTTATAGTTATTTATAATGCAATTTCTAATTAAAATTTGGATTTTATTTTTTTTTCGAATAAATTTAATTTTTTTATATTTGACTTATATTTGAGAATCAATCCTCAAATTTGAGAATTGCAAAAGGAAATTTCCTCAGTAATTTAGAAATGGAACTGTGTCGAATCTCAAATATTTTGAATTGAGTAGTCAAATTTGAGAATGAAAGTAGATTGTCTTGAGATCATTTTGTGAATGTCATATGATGCAATGTGAAATTTCTGCGATCAATTTGTTTCCAATTCTCAAATTGCTTAAGATTGAATTCAAAATTTCATTAAATTTGTAAATAAATACATAAATAAAAATAAAAAAATGCATTTTATATTAGAATTGATTTAAGAATGATATAAAATGATGAAATAATTAAAATATAAAGATTAATTTATTTTATATAGTTTAAATACAAATTTTGACCTAAGAGTATAAATATCTTAAAAATTTTTATTTTTATGCAAAAAATATGATGATAAATTATAAAATAGTAAAATTGAGAAATATGAGAAATATAAATTATTTGCTTATCAATATGTAAATTTATATCGATAATATAAATACTTTATGTATAAATTATAAATATCATAATACATTGTTTTTTATTTGTATGGATTAAGAATTGATGAATTTCTAACTTTATATGGAATTAAATTTATCTAAATTAATATAAGCTTAACAATAAATGCTTATAGCCCTTCAAAACCCCAAAACCCTGCTCGATTAAACTTGGGATTTGATTGCACTGGTTGGAAATAATGACGGCAGGCAAGAGAGACATGAAGTCTACGCTTTTGCAGGAATTGAGAGCTAAAGCAAGTGCACATGAACGAGACTATGGTCCTTTGAATTCCACCATAGTAGTTAAGTTTTAAAATTTAATAGTATTAATAATTTAATTAAAATTTGAATTGGAAAAGAGGGAGGTTCAAAACGAGTGCCCCATGAACCTTGCAAATGACGCAACTCAGCTCACAGATGTCAAAAGTAGGGTAAGGACGAAATATTCTTCATCTACGCACTGTTCTCTATCCAATGGTAAAGTATGGGACCGAAATGAAATTCGAACTTTTTTCCCACATTACTGATCATTGGAAACTGCACTTTGAAGGCCCTAAAATAAGTTAAATTGTGAAGTTTAGAATTTCGCTATTTATCGATATTAAATCATCACTATACCAATTTATAGATCTATCACACATATATGTATTGGGGTTTTGGAGTTTATATATATATATTATTAAAATATATATATAAACCCCAAAACTCCAATACATATATGCGTGATAGATTTATAAGTTGGTATAGTGATGATTTAATATCAGATAAATAGCGAAATTCCAAACTTCACAATTTAACTTATTATGAGAGGGCCTTCAAAGTGCAGTTTCCAATGATCAGTAATGTGGGAAAAAAGTTCGAATTTTATTTCGGTCCCATACTTTACCATTGGATAGAGCACAGTGCGTAGATGAAGAATATGTGGTCCTTTCCCTACTTTTGACATCTGTGAGCTGAGTTGCGTCATTTGCAAGGTTCATGGGGCTCTCGTTTTGAACCTCCTTCTTTTCCTTAATTCAAATTTTAATTAAATTATTAATACTATTAAATTTTAAAACTTAACTACTATGGTGGAATTCAAAGGACCATAGTCTCGTTCATGTGCACTTGCTTTAGCTCTCAATTCCTGCAAAAGCGTAGACTTCATGTCTCTCTTGCCTGCCGTCATTATTTCCAACCAGTGCAATCAAATCCCAAGTTTAATCGAGCAGGGGTTTTGGGGTTTTGAAGGGCTATAAGCATTTATTGTTAAGCTTATATTAATTTAGATAAATTTAATTCCATATAAAGTTAGAAATTCATCAATTCTTAATCCATACAAATAAAAAACAATGTATTATGATATTTATAATTTATACATAAAGTATTTATAATATCGATATAAATTTACATATTGATAAGCAAATAATTTATATTTCTCAAATTTCTCTATTTTACTATTTTATAATTTATCCTCATATTTTTTGCATACAAATAAAAATTTTTAAGATATTTATACTCTTAGGTCAAATTCTGTATTTAAACTATATAAAATAAATTAATCTTTATATTTTAATTATTTCATCATTTTATATCATTCTTAAATACATTCTTATAAAAAATGCATTATTTTATTTTTATTTATGTATTTATTTACAATTTTATAAAATTGTGAATTCAATCTTAAGCAATTTGAGAATTGGAAACAAATTGATCGCTGAAATTTCAAATTGCATCATATGACATTCACAAATTGATCTCAAGACAATAAACTTTCATTCTCAAATTAGAACTACTCAATTCCAAATATTTGAGATTTGACACAGTTGTAATTCTAAAATTCCGAGAAAATTTCCTTTTGCAAATCTAAAATTTGAGGATTGATTCTCAAATATAAAGTAAAATATAAAAATAAATTTATTAAAAAAAAAAAAAAAATCCAAATTTTAATTAGAAATTGTATTATAATAACTATAAGATAAAACTGTAATTTTAGCAACATATACTTATAAATTTTATCTTTTTTATATCAATTAATTGACTTCCAATATAATATATAAACAAAAATAATCTAAGTAATATACCTATCTATATTTAAAATATTAATTATTTTGTATAAACATATTTAAATAACATATAATATTTATATGAAAAATATTATTCCTAATTTAAATTTATAAGTAAATAAAATGCATTTTAGTTTACCCTAATAAAGTA
>ARYC01018702.1:0-11334 GCA_000711775.1 Oxytricha trifallax
AAATGAATAGTTAGCTCAACTTCTTGAGCAGGGCGATCGGATTTTGAAAATCTTGAAGCCAAGGCTAATATTGATGAGGGCGGCAAAGTGAAGGGCATTAAAGCTGAGTACAAGGGAGCCCAAGATAGCGTCAAAATAAATAGAGCAAAGGAATTCCTACATTTAAACAACTATGATTTGAGTCTCCTGTTGTAGTAGGAGGATTTCAAAGGCTATTAAAAGACATGGGATTTTAAGAACGTTGTGATAAAGTTTATAAACAATCAAAAGCAAGAAAGCCAAGAACAGCAGTGATACCAAGTCACTGGTCTCTGAAAATCTTAACCACTCCCTCTCAAACGAGGAAATGAAGGTAAGTGAGTTCCAGACTACTGTGAGCTTAGCAAGTGAATCAATGCAAGCTCTAAGACCCTTACCTTAGCTGGTTATTAACTATGGCTCAATCATTGGCCATGAGATGTTGGTCAAGCAATTTGAAAGTTTCAAATAATCAAATTATTAATAAATGGAACAGATCCTTCAAGATATAATGGCCCGCAACACCCAATCACTCTTTTCGTTCCTTTAGCACTTTGAGATGGCAAATGAACCCTAAGTGACAAGGGCTCTTCTATTTAATTACAGAGTTGATCTCAAGTAACTAAAAGCTAGACTAAGACTCCAAGGCTCGTATCTTCTAGGCTGCCCTCAGTTACTATACAGGGGAAAAATATCAGCCAGAAGAGAACTTAATATAAGAAGCAATTCTCTTACTTATAAGGTCACCCAATGCTAGACAAGTTATAGGCTTAGCCAACTTGGTCTTTATTACTGAGGCAACATGTCTAAGTAAGCAGCTTGCTATAGCCTAGAAGCTAAACGACTCTAATCCAGGCATCATTCAGCTTTTGGCTTAAACATGGCACTACTTTTCAATAGACCCTTAGGTCATCAAACTAATACCAAATTCCTTCTTTATAATGAACGTGCCTTTTATTATCTTGCTTAAGCAAGACTGTGGATGAACCTTTTAAGAGACATTCCTGTAGAGTATACAGAGTATTGTAAGAATATGTGCCTTATGCTCTGCCCCTAACTTAGAGTCTTTAAAAGACTACATATCTTCAACAAGGGCAACCTTCTTATAAAAGCAAGAAGTCATCGACAAAGTCTCAATGGTGCATTTTATGAAGGGCCTTGCTTAAAGACTGCAAAGCAGAGATCAATAATGGGTAGGGAAGATTGAACAAATCAGGAAAGTATAGTAGTTGATTGTGAATGCGCAAGTCGAGAAAAATGTATAGTTAAGCATTCACACTATTGACAACTGTCTAAACTGTAACTTCTCTGACCTTGATAGAATAATGCAATTGCCAAGGACTATGGAAGCCTTCTCTGAAAAGGCTGTAAATGACCTTCTTTAGCTATTCAATAATGAGAACTTATAAAACCAAGTAGCATCCAGATTCAATAGCAGGTCTCCAAAGAAACTCTTAAGAGTAAGTGCCAAATTAGAAACTTTGGAGTAAAATTTAGGCTTCAAATTCTACTGCTCTCAGGTCTTATGTTTAAACTATATCTGTGACAACCTTAACAGCAATCACTTCATTCATTTTGGTATTGGCAATGGCAAGACCCTAATATGCATTGCTTTAGCAATCCTTATTGCTCTTAAAACTTAAAGATCAGTCTTTATACTCAGCAAGAATGAGCACTTAGTGCAAAGAGAATTCAAACGATACTAGAGAGTCATTAAAGTAATGTAGATTAATTGCAATCTAGACTTCTTTGCCAAAGATACGGGCATCTATTTCTACACTTAGCCCTAATTAAAGAAGATGCGAAAGAACAGCAAGGCTGTGAGTGTATGGTAGCAAAGCTACGTATTAGTGGACGAGTACAACTGGATTATGTTTGATGGCTCTGTCGATACTATAATCAATTCTCTTGAGTACTTTCAGCAAGCTCATAAAGTGATAGGATTTTCTGGAGGCAATCTCTCTTTTACTGAAGAGAACTGTTTAAAGCTAGCTTTTCAAGCTACACCTGTAGTATTTCCCACTCTTGATAAACTCTAGGGAATAAAAAGACTCAATACCCGGATGTGTTTGTGAGCACTAATTAGAGTGATTACTTGGCTAAGATCAAAGAAATTATAATAGAGCAGCTAAGCCAATCCCCAGTTCTAATAGTGGCTTCAACTAACTATAATGCGATAGAGATAGGCCTTTTGAGATCGGGCTACGACTTCACAAGTTTAAGCAGAGGGCAAGCCGCCAATATCGAATCCATGATTGAAGGCAGATACTTAATGAAGAATGCAAAAAAGGAATATGGCATATACTTGCTGAATGAAGCTCATGGAAGAGGGACTGACATTCAGACGAATGATGAAATCAACTAGAACGGAGGTTCTTACCTCATCATCGCAGATGTCTTCTCTAAAAGGTCTGAAGAGCAGATTATATGAAGAATTGGAAGACTTAATACTAAGGGCAGATGCCAAAGAGTTTTGTATAGAATCAACTCCAAAGATAGTGTTGAGTAGCTTCTTTACGTAGAGTAGAATGAGATCGACCTTATATTAGACAAAAAGTTCAATGAAGTATAATTTAATTTGTAAGACAAATAAGAAGCTATTGATATGGATATTATTGATCAAGCAAAGGAGCCCGAAGTTCCTTCTGAATATATTATAGCCATCGATCATTAAGTTGCAGTTGTAAAGGCTATAGTGGAGAAGATAGTCGAAAAAGTAGAAAGTTCTTTTATAGGAGCCAAAAAGGATATCGAGGAAGCAAAGAAGGCCTCTGAAGAGGAAATGAAAACTGAAGCTGTGGCTGAAGAGCCAGACACTCAAAGTAAATTAGGGTTCTATTAACCTTCTATCATAGAATTCATTGTAGAGAAGATGAGCCAGAACCCTGTGTTCTAAGACAAGCCTATTAGTGAAGTTGAGAAGATCTTCAAAAACGGCGTGAGGCGCCAATATGAGGAGATCACTTAAGAGCCAGGCAGAGAAAGATCGAAGAGCAAGGAAGGAAGAAATAGACTAATAAGAGAAGTAGGAAGGCTTATGAGAAGGCAGAGCAGATTAAGGACTTAGTTGAAAAGTGAGTTATACTTGTAAGGAGGAGTTGCAGTGACAAGTCTTTTAGTGAAACTTACAAGGAGCATGAAGAGGTCAAAGAAAGTATGGAAGCCTGGTTGAAGAAGGCTTCAAATTAAAAGAGAAACTTGAAAAGTGATATAGATCATAGGAACCCCTAAAGAGAGGGATTAAAAAGAAGATGATTATAAAGCTTAATTTCTAAAAGAATTCACCATATTCTAACTCTTTCTATTAGTAGTGTTCAGAGAATGGATGAGAATAGAGACCAGCAGAAGTCAAAGGCTGAAGTTCTGCACCTGCTCTTCCAGATTCTGAGAGCCGAAGTCTTGCATAACTTGCTCCTTCATTTTGCGTAAGTCAAGTACTTCACTTTCCAAGTTATCATGCTCTTGCTTCAGCCTCTTAGTTTCTTATAGAAAGAGCTGTCTGTCTGACTTCAAGGCTGTCTCATAATCTTTCACCTCTTCAATTTCATCTCTTGTTCTCTTTCTTTTAGATGAGTCCTTCATGAGATTCACTGCTTTGCCTCTCTCGGCTACAAAGGAAATGTAAAGAGAGTAAACTTACTGCTGAAGCTGAGGCATCTAGAGAGTGCGTCAACAAATTCAGGTCTCATTTCAATAACTAGGTCTCTGCTTTGCTCAAGCCTCTCTTTCCGTTAAAGCATAGAATCGTGAATCATGTTGGTGACACCGTCGGTGTCTAAGGTATAGAGCAAATCACAGATCCATTGCCTGTCCTAAGTGGACCCAGTCTCGCTCATCAGGGAGAAGGTTGAGTAGTCTGGGGATGTCTCTCGCATAATCGAGGAAGTCCTGGACTGTAAGTCCCTCTATGTGAGGCACTGCGGACACTTTGACGTCTTCTCTTCTGATGTACTAAGAAGACGGTTACAATTAAGGAGAGATGCTTACCTCCTTCTTTTCTCTTATGATGGACTTGAAGAAGTAAATGTTGGTTGAATCAGGCTTGGGTAAGAAGGCCCGACAATCCTGGGTGAGAAAGTTGTAGAGCTCTTTCTTGCTTTTGCACTTCTAAGCTAGTTCTTAAACATTGATGCCAGTAAGTTACGCTTGGTTCATTAAATTCTAATAGGAGGGTGCCATCAGCCGTTTTAAATAGCCAAATAATGGCTCATGAAGACAGCGCTGTTACTATAATGAGATAGTCATTTTCACTATTATGAAATGCCTTCAGCATGATCCGATTTCCGCATGCGGATTTCCTACCAGCACCAAAGTAATTCATTATTAGGAAATTAAGCACTGAACTTATGGAATCAAGTTCTAAAAAGAGATAGTCTAAGCTGGTTGAATTTTTCCAATAAGAGAAAGAAGATAAAAGCTCTAGTAGTTCAAATAGTGAGCGTAGCTCAAGTAGTGAAACAGATGATGAAAGCAATACTGCAGATTACATAACAACCAATATGTTATACTAAAGGAACATTACAGTTGCTGATGTTGAGATAGAAACTGTAAGTAAAAGAGAGATGCTTAACTACTACTATGATCTGGAAGATTCATTAGAATCTTTGAATTTCAAAGGCTTTATTATTGATCCGAAGGAAACCTATAGAGTAAGTAAACTAGGAGGATTTAAAGAATCGTTGCTAGATGGCCACTAAATATAGACTCTTGGCCAGATCACACTTGAGATCTACACTGACTATACCTAATCAGAATTAGAACCTTAAGGTATGTCGAAAGAGCCCCTTTAATTGATATGAAGGAATTAGAATAGAATGTATTAGAGAACCATAAAATGAAAGACTCACTTCCAGTCTTTGGGCAGCATACTTAGCTTTAATCTATAGTGCCTCGAAGATAACTCAAGATCATGAGGAAAGAAAAGGAGCAGCAGCAAAAAGAGCTAAAGCTGGCTCAGGAATCTCAAAGACTAAGGAATGTCTGAAAAGCTAAACTGCTAGCAGATTATGAAGAGGCTTGGCATTTCATACTATAAGTTAAGAAGGTACCTTAACAATCCCTTAAAAAAAGCAAACTTTTGGAATCTTAAGTAAGTTAAAAGAGGCAAGTATAAGAAGCTGCACAGCAGAGCTCGCACTCATATAGTGAAAATGCTTACTTATGACTAAGTGCCTATTTAAATATCAGATATACAGAAAAGCTTAGTGTCAAAGATCCAGCTTCACTGTTCAAAGTAGATGATTCGAAGGTTCCTTAAGAATGAACTAATGATGACACATAAGTAAGTTAAGTAGATAACGAACCTTCATAACAATAACAGTAGTAAGCTTCAACGCTAGTATGCAGCCTAACAATTCATACTCTTTCTAAGTGAAGGCAAGAGAATTATTAACATTGATGAATCAGTATTGCACTAGACTGATGAGAGAAGAAGAGGCTGGACAGCTCCATATGTTAAGAATAGGGTTACAAAATCTTAGAGGCTTAGTCAAATGAACTTGATTATTGGAGTGTCAAGTACTGGAGAGTTGTTCTACACTGTTAATAGGGGAAGAACTAATCAACACTCATTTATGTACTTCTTGTGCAAGCTAGCACTTACATTAGATGATTTAGATTTGGAGTGGAGAAAGAATACTGTTATCATGATTGATAACGCTCCCTATCACAGATCTTAAGAAGTAATGGCAAAGTATGACAATCTCAAATACCACTCATGTTTCTTGGGCCTTATCATTACAGGTTAGCTCCAGCAGAGCTTATTTACTCTTGGATTAAGAACAGAGACCTGAATCCCTTGAATACAAGAGCTTAATCAAAGTAAGTTATGATAAGTTAAACCTTATAGAGGTTATTGGGCCGCCTTTATGAAAGAGCTTGGCATGAACATAAGTAGAATAAATCAGAATCTTGTTAGAAGATGCTATTATCATGTCTTAACTGCTGCTTTAGAATCTATCTCACTTAAAGACTTGTGACTATATAAGAAGATTTGAACTTAAGTATTAAGTAAGGTTTATTAGTGATAAAAATCGTAATCATATAAGATAATATTCAAAGCCTATTTATCATATGAATTTACTTATAAAATTTATGTCAAAATTTTCCTTATATGACTTAATTCCTTATATCAAGATTTTTTATAGTTTAATTTCCCATAAAAGCTTTAGAATTAATAAGCCAACTTTACTATTTATTTGTATTTGAACAAGAAAAAATTTAAATAATATATCATATAATTTAAAGTAAATTTCTTATAAGAGTATGTATTAAATTTCATCAAATAAACTTCAAATAAATTAATATCATCAATAATAAGAACATTAAAATATTATAACATGCTTACTTAGTTGGCTATAAATATAATATAATTAGATTTAAATTATATATAAATAAATACTTTTAATTATAATAAATAGTTATTTGAAATAATTTTGCTTGGATTAAGGAAATAAAGGAATAAAAAATAAAAATTATACTAAAAATTATATCTTATTTAATCTTAAAATTTATTTGATAATCAAATTACATGGATAAAGTATTGCTGAATGATAAATAGAAAAGTATATATCAAGAATTAGATATGATCCAATTTTTATGAATGTTCAAAATTTATATAAATTTACAAGTAAATAATTTATATATAATCATAAAATTATAGATTGATTATCTTCAAAATATAAAATAAAACTTATATTAAAATTAAAATTAAAAATAAATTTTAATTTAATTAAAATTGAATAGGAAATTAAAATTTTCCTTTAATGCCCTTACTGGTTCAATAAATGAACCTTTTAATGCCCTCTATGTTTGAAAATAAGTTTCAAAAATTAATAAAACTTAAGATTATTGGAGTCCTATAGATTTAGGAAATGTAAAAATTAACTTCCTTGATGAGAAGTAAGTTAAATTAATCAATAAAAAAAATTGATTAAATTAAATTAAAAAATTTAATATTTTAAAAATGCTACCAACAACAACCTCAATCCTTAGCCATATTTTGTAATAAAGTTACAAAAATTTAACAAATAAAGAATATATTTAAAGATTAATCAAATTCAAATGCTTAAGATTACTATTATTATGTGCAGTGTCTCTTGAATCGTAGTTATATTCCCCTAAGAGTTTGGTAATGCCGACACCAAGGGCAGCGTACCTTTGTAGATTCAGAGTTTGTTTTTCGCCGCCAATCTAGACATGTGTTAAAAACCATGTTCTATGCGATAATGTAACGAGCAATCCAAAGAATACCCCCTTGAGATGAACACGCTGCTTATAGCGCTCGCCTGGCCAGTGGGTAGTGTTCTACTAGGTACCAAACTCTTTGGATCCAGTTTTTTGTACCTTTGCTTTTTTTTATTTTAAATATTTTAGAGTTAATTTTCAAAAACCATGAAACAGAATGATTGAATTGCATAATTGAATTGCAAATTCAAGATAAAAATTTTTAATTTCTAACAATTTAATAGCATTGCATTTCTTGAATCAAAGATCACTAATGCAAATTATTTTAGGCAGAATTTACAAATCTATCACTCCATTTACAAATAAATCTGATTTCAAATGAAATTTTGTTCAACTTATTTTAGAATAGATATAATTACAATTAGATTACAATTAGAAAATTTAGAATTAGCTTTAGACCTCTGAAAAAATATAAAGGTAAGTATATTTAATTTATTATAGACTAAAATAAAATATTAAATCCTAATTTTATAATTATTAGTAATTTTTATTATAAAAAACTTCCAAAGTATAAATAGAAGCATTAAGATTATGATCTTTTAAATATAAAATTAAATAAATATAAATTATATTTCTTAATCCAAAATAATATGATATACAATAAAAATATAAACAAAGCTAAATTAATAAATATTTTCATCTTTTTTGTTACAAGCTGATATATTTTGAAACCAAATTATTGATAAATATCAGATTATTATTGCTTCTAAATTTATTAAATGATTAAGTTTTATTATAAATTTATATTTGTACTTTATTAGGGTAAACTAAAATGCATTTTATTTACTTATAAATTTAAATTAGGAATAATATTTTTCATATAAATATTATATGTTATTTAAATATGTTTATACAAAATAATTAATATTTTAAATATAGATAGGTATATTACTTAGATTATTTTTGTTTATATATTATATTGGAAGTCAATTAATTGATATAAAAAAGATAAAATTTATAAGTATATGTTGCTAAAATTACAGTTTTATCTTATAGTTATTATAATACAATTTCTAATTAAAATTTGGATTTTTTTTTTTTTTTTAATAAATTTATTTTTTTATATTTTACTTTATATATGAGAATCAATCATCTAATTTGAGATTTGCAAAAGGAAATTTCTCCAGGATTTTAGAATTGGAACTGTGTCAAATCTCAAATATTTAGAATTGAGTAGTCAAATTTGAGAATGAAAGTAGATTGTCTTGAGATCAATTTGTGAATGTCATATGATGCAATGTGAAATTTCTGCGATCAATTTGTTTCCAATTCTCAAATTGCTTAAGATTGAATTCAAAATTTCATAAAATTGTAAATAAAATCATAAATAAAAATAAAAAAATGCATTTTATATATGAATTGATATAAGAATGATATAAAATGATGAAATAATTAAAATATAAAGATTAATTTATTTTATATAGTTTATTTTCTAGTTTCTATTTTAAATTTGTATCATTTTAGTAAAATTGAGAAATATGAGAAATATAAATTATTTGCTTATCAATATGTAAATTTATATCGATAATATAAATACTTTATGTATAAATTATAAATATCATAATACATTGTTTTTTATTTGTATGGATTAAGAATTGATGAATTTCTAACTTTATATGGAATTAAATTTATCTAAATTAAAATAAGCTTAATAATAAATGCTTATAGCCCTTCAAAACCCCAAAACCCCTGCTCGATTAAACTTGGGATTTGATTGCACTGGTTGGAAATAATGACGGCAGGCAAGAGAGACATGAAGTCTACGCTTTTGCAGGAATTGAGAGCTAAAGCAAGTGCACATGAACGAGACTATGGTCCTTTGAATTCCACCATAGTAGTTAAGTTTTAAAATTTAATAGTATTAATAATTTAATTAAAATTTGAATTAAGAAAAGAGGGAAGTTCAAAACGAGTGCCCCATGAACCTTGCAAAAGACGCAACTCAGCTCACAGATGTCAAAAGTAGGGTAAGGACCACATATTCTTCATCTACGCACTGTGCTCTATCCAATGGTAAAGTATGGCAAAATAAAATTCGAACTTTTTTCCCACATTACTGATCATTGGAAACTGCACTTTGAAGACCCTATAATAAGTTAAATTGTGAAGTTTGGAATTTCGCTATTTATCGATATTAAATCATCACCATACCAACTTATAGATTTATCACGCATATATGTATTGGGGTTTTGGGGTTTATGCATTGGGGTTTTGGGGTTTATATATATATATATACCCCAATACATATATGCGTGATAAATATAAGTTGGTATGGTGATGATTTAATATCGATAAATAGCGAAATTCCAAACTTCACAATTTAACTTATTATAGGGTCTTCAAAGTGCAGTTTCCAATGATCAGTAATGTGGGAAAAAAGTTCGAATTTTATTTCGGTCCCATACTTTACCATTGGATAGAGCACAGTTCGTAGATGAAGAATATGTGGTCCTTACCCTACTTTTGACATCTGTGAGCTGAGTTGCGTCATTTGCAAGGTTCATGGGGCACTCGTTTTGAACCTCCCTCTTTTCCTTAATTCAAATTTTAATTAAATTATTAATACTATTAAATTTTAAAACTTAACTACTATGGTGGAATTCAAAGGACCATAGTCTCGTTCATGTGCACTTGCTTTAGCTCTCAATTCCTGCAAAAGCGTAGACTTCATGTCTCTCTTGCCTGCCGTCATTATTTCCAACCAGTGCAATCAAATCCCAAGTTTAATCGAGCAGGGGTTTTGGGGTTTTGAAGGGCTATAAGCATTTATTGTTAAGCTTATATTAATTTAGATAAATTTAATTCCATATAAAGTTAGAAATTCATCAATTCTTAATCCATACAAATAAAAAACAATGTATTATGATATTTATAATTTATACATAAAGTATTTATATTATCGATATAAATTTACATATTGATAAGCAAATAATTTATATTTCTCATATTTCTCAATTTTACTATTTTATAATTTATCATCATATTTTTTGCATAAAAATAAAAATTTTTAAGATATTTATACTCTTAGGTCAAAATTTGTATTTAAACTATATAAAATAAATTAATCTTTATATTTTAATTATTTCATCATTTTATATCATTCTTATATCAATTCATATATAAAATGCATTTTTTTATTTTTATTTATGATTTTATTTACAATTTTATGAAATTTTGAATTCAATCTTAAGCAATTTGAGAATTGGAAACAAATTGATCGCAGAAATTTCACATTGCATCATTATGACATTCACAAATTGATCTTAAGACAATCTACTTTCATTCTCAAATTAGAACTACTCAATTCCAAATATTTGAGATTTGACACAGTTGTAATTCTGAAATCACGAGAAAATTTCCTTTTGCAATCTAAATTAGATGAGTGATTCTCAAATATAAAGTAAAATATAAAAAAATTAAATTTATTCGAAAAAAAAATAAAATCCAAATTTTAATTAGAAATTGCATTATAATAACTATAAGATAAAACTGTAATTTTAGCAACATATACTTATAAATTATATCTTTTTTATATCAATTAATTGACTTCCAATATAATATATAAACAAAAATAATCTAAGTAATATAGCTATCTATATTTAAAATATTAATTATTTTGTATAAACATATTTAAATAACATATAATATTTATATGAAAAATATTATTCCTAATTTAAATTTAAAAGTAAATAAAATGTACTTTAGTTTACCCTAATAAAGTACAAATATAAATTTATAATAAAACTTAATCATTTAATAAATTTAGAAGCAATAATAATCTGATATTTATCAATAATTTTGTTTCAAAATATATCAGCTTGTAACAAAAAAGATGAAAATATTTATTAATTTAGCTTTGTTTATATTTTTATTGTATATCATATTATTTTGGATTAAGAAATATAATTTATATTTATTTAATTTTATATTTAAAAGATCATAATCTTAATGCTTCTATTTATACTTTGGAAGTTTTTTATAATAAAAATTACTAATAATTATAAAATTAGGATTTAATATTTTATTTTAGTCTATAATAAATTAAATATACTTACCTTTATATTTTTTCAG
>ARYC01018703.1:0-13307 GCA_000711775.1 Oxytricha trifallax
ATAGTTAAGCATTCACACTATTGACAACTGTCTCAACTGTGACTTCTCTGACCTTGATCGAATAATGCAATTGCCAAGGACTATGGAAGCCTTCTCTGAAAAGGCTGTTAATGACCTTCTTTAGCTATTCAAGAATGAGAACTTATAAAACCAAGAAGCATCCAGATTCAATAGCAGGTCTCCAGAGGGAACTCTTAAGAGTAAGTGCTGAATTAGAAACTTTGGAGTAAAATTTAGGCTTCAAATTCTACTGCTCTCAGGTCTTATGTTTAAACTATATCTGTGGTAACCTTAACAGCAATCACTTCATTCATTTTGGTATTGGCAATGGGAAGACCCTAATATGCATTGCTTTAGTAATCCTTATTGCTCTTAAAACTTAAAGATCAGTCTTTATACTCAGCAAGAATGAGCACTTAGTGCAAAGAGACTTCAAACGATACTAGAGAGTCATTAAAGCAATGTAGCTTAATTGCAATCTAAACTTCTTTGCCAAAGATACTGGCATCTATTTCTACACTTAGCCCTAATTAAAAAAGATGCAAAAGAACAGCAAGGCTGTGAGTGTATGGTAGCAAAGCTACGTATTAGTGGACGAGTACGACTGGATTATGTTTGATGGCTCTGTTGATACTATAATCAACTCTCTTGAGTACTTTCAGCAAGCTCATAAAGTGATAGGATTTTCTGGAAGCAATCTCTCTTTTACTGAAGAGAACTGTTTAAAGCTATCTTTTCAAGCTACACCTGTAGTATTTCCCACTCTTGATAAACTATAGGGAAATAAAAAGACTCAATACCCGGATGTGTTTGTGAGCACTAATTAGAGTGATTACTTGGCTTAAGATCAAAGAAATTATAATAGAGCAGCTAAGCCACTCCCCAGTTCTAATAGTGGCTTCAACTAACTATAATGCAATAGAGATAGGCCTCTTGAGATCGGGCTACGACTTCACAAGTTTAAGCAGAGGGCAAGCCGCCAATATCGAATCCATGATTGAAGGCAGATACTTAATGAAGAATGCGAAAAAGGAATATGGAATATACTTGCTGAATGAAGCTCATGGAAGAGGGACTGACATTCAGACGAATGATGAAATCAACTAGAACGGAGGTTCTTACCTCATCATCGCAGATGTCTTCTCTAAAAGGTCTGAAGAGCAGATTATAGGAAGAATTGGAAGACTTAATACTAAGGGCAGATGGCAAAGAGTTTTGTATAGACTCAACTCCAAAGATAGTGCTGAGTAGCTTCTTTACGTAGAGTAGAATGAGATCGACCTTATATTAGACAAAAAGTTCAATGAAGTATAATTTAATTTGTAAGACAAATAAGAAGCTATTGATATGGATATTATTGATCAAGCAAAGAAGCCCGAAGTTCCTTCTGAATAGATTATAGCCATCGATCATTAAGTTGCAGTTGTAAAGGCTATAGTGGAGAAGATAGTCGAAAAAGTAGAAAGTTCTTTTATTGGAGCCAAAAAGGATATCGAGGAAGCAAAGAAGGCCTCTGAAGAGGAAATGAAAACTGAAGCTGTGGCTGAAGAGCCAGACACTCAAAGTAAATTAGGGTTCTATTAACCTTCTATCATAGAATTCATTGTAGAGAAGATGAGCCAGAACCCTGTGTTCTAAGACAAGCCTATTAGTGAAGTTGAGAAGATCTTCAAAAACGGCGTGAGGCGCCAATATGAGGAGATCACTTAAGAGCCAGGCAGAGAAAGATCGAAGAGCAAGGAAGGAAAGAAATAGACTAATAAGAGAAGTAGGAAGGCTTATGAGAAGGCAGAGCAGATTAAGGACTTAGTTGAAAAGTGAGTTATACTTGTAAGGAGGAGTTGCAGAGACAAGTCTTTTAGTGAAACTTACAAGGAGCATGAAGAGGTCGAAGAAAGTATGGAAGCCTGGTTGAAGAAGGCTTCAAATTAAAAGAGAAACTTGAAAAGTGATATAGATCATAGGAACCCCTAAAGAGAGGGGTTAAAAAGAAGATGATTTTAAAGCTTAATTTCTAAAAGAATTCACCATATTCTAACTCTTTCTATTAGTAGTGTTCAGAGAATGGATGAGAATAGAGACCAGCAGAAGTCAAAGGCTGAAGTTCTGCACCTGCCCTTCCAGATTCTGAGAGCCGAAGTCTTGCATAACTTGCTCCTTCATTTTGCGTAAGTCAAGTACTTCACTTTCCAAGTTATCATGCTCTTGCTTCAGCCTCTTAGTTTCTTATAGAAAGAGCTGCCTGTCTGACTTCAAGGCTGTCTCATAATCTTTCACCTCTTCAATTTCATCTCTTGTTCTCTTTCTTTTAGATGAGTCCTTCATGAGATTCACAGCTTTGCCTCTCTCGGCTACAAAGGAAATGTAAAGAGAGTAAACTTACTGCTGAAGCTGAGGCATCTAGAGAGTGCGTCAACAAATTCAGGTCTCATTTCAATGACTAGGTCTCTGCTTTGCTCAAGCCTTTCTTTCCGTTAAAGCATTGCATCGTGAATCATGTTGGTGACACCGTCGGTGTCTAAGGTATAGAGCAAATCACAGATCCATTGCCTGTCTAAGTGGACCCAGTCTCGCTCATCAGGGAGAAAGTTGAGTAGTCTGGGGATGTCTCTCGCATAATCGAGGAAGTCCTGGACTGTAAGTCCCTCTATGTGAGGCACTGCGGACACTTTGACGTCTTCTCTTCTGATGTACTATGAAGACGGTTACAATTAAGGAGAGATGCTTACCTCCTTCTTTGCTCTTATGATGGACTTGAAGAAGTAAATGTTGGTTGAATCAGCTTGGGTAAGAAGGCCCGACAATCCTGGGTGAGAAAGTTGTAGAGTTCTTTCTTGCTTTTGCACTTCTAAGCTAGTTCTTAAACATCGATGCCAGTAAGTTACGCTTGGTTCATTAAATTCTAATAGGAGGGTGCCATCAGCCGTTTTAAATAGCCAAATATTGGCTCATGAAGACAGCACTGTTACTATAATGAGATAGTCATTTTCACTATTATGAAATGCCTTCAGCATGATCCGATTTCCGCATGCGGATTTCCTATCAGCACCAAAGTAATTCATTATTAGGAAATTAAGCACTTAACTTATGGAATCAAGTTCTAAAAAGAGATAGTCTAAGCTGGTTGAATTTTTCCAATAAGAGGAAGAAGATAAAAGCTCTAGTAGTTCAGATAGTGAGCGAAGCTCAAGTAGTGAAACAGATGATGAAAGCAATACTGCAGATTACATAACAACCAATATGTTATACTAAAGGAACATTACAGTTGCTGATGTTGAGATAGAGACTGTAAGTAAAAGAGAGATGCTTAACTACTACTATGATCTGGAAGATTCATTAGAATCTTTGAATTTCAAAGGCTTTATTATTGATCCTAAGGAAACCTATAGAGTAAGTAAACTAGGAGGATTTAAGGAATCGTTACTAGATGGCCACTAAATATAGACTCTTGGCCAGATAACACTTGAGATCTACACTGACTATACCTAATCAGAATTAGAACCTTAAGGTATGCTCGAAAGAGCCCCTTTAATAGATATGAAGGAATTAGAATAGAAAGTATTAGAGAACCATAAAATGAAAGACTCACTTCCAGTCTTTGGACAGCATACTTAGCTTTAAGCTATAGTGCCTCGAAGATAACTCAAGATCATGAGGAAAGAAAAGGAGCTGCAGCAAAAAGAGCTAAAGCTGGCTCAGGAATCTCAAAGACTAAGGATGTCTGAAAAGCTAAACTGCTAGCAGATTATGAAGAGGCTTGGCATTTCATACTATAAGTTAAGAAGGTACCTTAACAATCCCTTAAAAAAAGCAAACTTTTGGAATCTTAAGTAAGTTAATAGAGGCAAGTATAAGAAGCTGCACAGCAGAGCTCGCACTCATATAGTGAATATGCTTACTTATGACTAAGTGCCTATCTAAATATCAGATATACAGAAAAGCTTAGTGTCAAAGATCCAGCTTCACTGTTCAATGTAGATGATTCGAAGGTTCCTTAAGAATGAACTAATGATGACATATAAGTAAGTTAAGTAGATAACTAACCTTCATAACAATAACAGCAGTAAGCTTCAACGCTAGTATGCAGCCTAACAATTCATACTCTTTCTAAGTGAAGGCAAGAGAATTATTAACATTGATGAATCAGTATTGCACTAGACTGATGAGAGAAGAAGAGGCTGGACAGCTCCTTATGTTAAGAATAGAGTTACAAAATCTTAGAGGCTTAGTCAAATGAACTTGATTATTGGAGTGTCAAGTACTGGAGAGTTGTTCTACACTGTAAATAGGGGAAGAACTAATCAACACTCATTTATGTACTTCTTGTGCAAGCTTGCACTTACATTAGATGATATAGATTTGGAGTGGAGAAAGAATACTGTTATCATGATTGATAACGCTCCCTATCACAGATCTTAAGAAGTAATGGCAAAGTATGACAATCTCAAATTACCGCTCATGTTTCTTGGGCCTTATCATTACAGGTTAGCTCCAGCAGAGCTTATGTACTCTTGGATTAAGAACAGAGACCTGAATCCCTTGAATACAAGAGCTTAATCAAAGTAAGTTATGATAAGTTAAACCTTATAGAGGTTATTGGGCCGCCTTTATGAAAGAGCTTGGCATGAACATAAGTAGAATAAATCAGAATCTTGTTAGAAGATGCTATTATCATGTCTTAACTGCTGCTTTAGAATCTATCTCACTTAAAGACTTGTGACTATATAAGAAGATTTGAACTTAAGTATTAAGTAAGGTTTATTAGTGATAAAAATCGTAATCATATAAGATAATATTCAAAGCCTATTTATCATATGAATTTACTTATAAAATTTATGTCAAAATTTTCCTTATATGACTTAATTCCTTATATCAAGATTTTTTATAGTTTAATTTCCCATAAAAGCTTTAGAATTAATAAGCCAACTTTACTATTTATTTGTATTTGAACAAGAAAAAATTTAAATAATATATCATATAATTTAAAGTAAATTTCTTATAAGAGTATGTATTAAATTTCATCAAATAAACTTCAAATAAATTAATTTCATCTTTAATTAGCACATTAAAATATAATAACATTCTTATTTATTTGGCTATAAATATAATATAATTAGATTTAAATTTATATATAAATAAATACTTTTAATTATAATAAATAGTTATTTGAAATAATTTTGCTTGGATTAAGGAAATAAAGAAATAAAAAATGAAAATTATACTAAAAATTATATCTTATTTAATCTTAAAATTTATTTGATAATCAAATTTACATGGATAAAGTATTGCTGAATGATAAATAGAAAAGTATATATCAAGAATTAGATATGATCCAATTTTTATGAATGTTCAAAATTTATATAAATTTACAAGTAAATAATTTATATATAATCATAAAATTATAGATTGATTATCTTCAAAATATAAAATAAAACTTATATTAAAATTAAAATTAAAAATAAATTTTAATTTAATTAAAATTGAATAGGAAATTAAAATTTTCCTTTAATGCCCTTACTGGTTCAATAAATGAACCTTTTAATGCCCTCTATGTTTGAAAATAAGTTTCAAAAATTAATAAAACTTAAGATTATTGGAGTCCTATAGATTTAGGAAATGTAAAAATTAACTTCCTTGATGAGAAGTAAGTTAAATTAATCAATAAAAAAAATTGATTAAATTAAATTAAAAAATTTAATATTTTAAAAATGCTACCAACAACAACCTCAATCCTTAGCCATATTTTGTAATAAAGTTACAAAAATTTAACAAATAAAGAATATATTTAAAGATTAATCAAATTCAAATGCTTAAGATTACTATTATTATGTGCAGTGTCTCTTGATGAATCGTAGTTATATTCCCCTAAGAGTTTGGTAATGCCGACACCAAGGGCTTGCGTACCTTTGTAGATTCAGAGTTTGTTTTTCGCCGCCAATCTAGACATGTGTTAAAAACCATGTTCTATGCGATAACGTAACGAGCAATCCAAAGAATACCCCCCTTGAGATGAACACGCTGCTTATAGCGCTCGCCTGGCCAGTGGGTAGTGTTCTACTAGGTACCAAACTCTTTGGATCCAGTTTTTTGTACCTTTGCTTTTTTTTATTTTAAATATTTTTTAGGAGTTAATTTCAAAACATGAAACAGAATGATTGAATTGCATAATTGAATTGCAAATTCAAGATAAAAATTTTTAATTTCTAACAATTTAATAGCATTGCATTTCTTGAATCAAAGATCACTAATGCAAATTATTTTAGGCAGAATTTACAAATCTATCACTCCATTTACAAATAAATCTGATTTCAAATGAAATTTTGTTCAACTTATTTTAGAATAGATATAATTACAATTAGATTACAATTAGAAAATTTAGAATTAGCTTTAGACCTCTGAAAAAATATAAAGGTAAGTATATTTAATTTATTATAGACTAAAATAAAATATTAAATCCTAATTTTATAATTATTAGTAATTTTTATTATAAAAAACTTCCAAAGTATAAATAGAAGCATTAAGATTATGATCTTTTAAATATAAAATTAAATAAATATAAATTATATTTCTTAATCCAAAATAATATGATATACAATAAAAATATAAACAAAGCTAAATTAATAAATATTTTCATCTTTTTTGTTACAAGCTGATATATTTTGAAACAAAATTATTGATAAATATCAGATTATTATTGCTTCTAAATTTATTAAATGATTAAGTTTTATTATAAATTTATATTTGTACTTTATTAGGGTAAACTAAATACATTTTATTTACTTATAAATTTAAATTAGGAATAATATTTTTCATATAAATATTATATGTTATTTAAATATGTTTATACAAAATAATTAATATTTTAAATATAGATAGATATATTTTTTTTGTTTTTTTTTGTCTTTTGTTAAATATAATTTATAGTATATGTTTTTGTTTTATCTTATAGTTTCTTTTTTTTTGGATTTTATATTTTTATAGAATAAATTTAATCTTTTTATATTTGACTTATATTTGAGAATCAATCCTCAAATTTGAGAATTGCAAAAGGAAATTTTCTCAGAAATTTAGAAATACAACTGTGTCAAATCTCAAATAATTAGAATTGAGTAGTCAAATTTGAGAATGAAAGTAGATTGTCTTGAGATCAATTTGTGAATGTCATATGATGCAATGTGAAATTTCAGCGATCAATTTGTTTCCAATTCTCAAATTGCTTAAGATTGAATTCAAAATTTCATAAAATTGTAAATAAATACATAAATAAAAATAAAAAAATGCATTTTATATAAGAATGGATTTAAGAATGATATAAAATGATGAAATAATTAAAATATAAAGATTAATTTATTTTATATAGTTTAAATACAAAATTTGACCTAAGAGTATAAATATCTTAAAAATTTTTATTTGTATGCAAAAAATATGAGGATAAATTATAAAATAGTAAAATAGAGAAATATGAGAAATATAAATTATTTGCTTATCAATATGTAAATTTATATCGATAATATAAATACTTTATGTATAAATTATAAATATCATAATACATTGTTTTTTATTTGTATGGATTAAGAATTGATGAATTTCTAACTTTATATGGAATTAAATTTATCTAAATTAATATAAGCTTAACAATAAATGCTTATAGCCCTTCAAAACCCCAAAACCCTGCTCGATTAAACTTGGGATTTGATTGCACTGGTTGGAAATAATGACGGCAGGCAAGAGAGACATGAAGTCTACGCTTTTGCAGGAATTGAGAGCTAAAGCAAGTGCACATGAACGAGACTATGGTCCTTTGAATTCCACCATAGTAGTTAAGTTTTAAAATTTAATAGTATTAATAATTTAATTAAAATTTGAATTAAGGAAAAGAGGGAGGTTCAAAACGAGTGCCCCATGAAACTTGCAAATGACGCAACTCAGCTCACAGATGTCAAAAGTAGGGTAAGGACCACATATTCTTCATCTACGCACTGTACTCTATCCAATGGTAAAGTATGGGACCGAAATAAAATTCGAACTTTTTTACCACATTACTGATCATTGGAAACTGCACTTTCAAGACCTATAATAAATTAAAATGTGAAGTTTGGAATTTCGCTATTTATCGATATTAAATCATCACTATACCAACTTATAAACTTTAACGAATATATGTATTGGGATTTGGGGTTATATATTGAGATTTATATATAAACCCCAAAACCCCAATACATATATGCGTGATAAATTTATAAGTTGGTAAGTGATGATTTAATATCGATAAATAGCGAAATTCCAAACTTCACAATTTAACTTATTATAGGCCTTCAAAGTGCAGTTTCCAATGATCAGTAATGTGGGAAAAAAGTTCGAATTTTATTTCGGTCCCATACTTTACCATTGGATAGAGCACAGTGCGTAGATGAAGAATATGTGGTCCTTACCCTACTTTTGACATCTGTGAGCTGAGTTGCGTCATTTGCAAGGTTCATGGGGCACTCGTTTTGAACCTCCCTTTTCCTTAATTCAAATTTTAATTAAATTATTAATACTATTAAATTTTAAAACTTAACTACTATGGTGGAATTCAAAGGACCATAGTCTCGTTCATGTACACTTGCTTTAGCTCTCAAATCCTGCAAAAGCGTAGACTTCATGTCTCTCTTGCCTGCCGTCATTATTTCCAACCAGTGCAATAAAATCCCAAGTTTAATCGAGCAGGGGTTTTGGGGTTTTGAAGGGCTATAAGCATTTATTGTTAAGCTTATATTAATTTAGATAAATTTAATTCCATATAAAGTTAGAAATTCATCAATTCTTAATCCATACAAATAAAAAACAATGTATTATGATATTTATAATTTATACATAAAGTATTTATATTATCGATATAAATTTACATATTGATAAGCAAATAATTTATATTTCTCATATTTCTCAATTTTACTATTTTATAATTTATCATCATATTTTTTGCATAAAAATAAAAATTTTTAAGATATTTATACTCTTAGGTCAAAATTTGTATTTAAACTATATAAAATAAATTAATCTTTATATTTTAATTATTTCATCATTTTATATCATTCTTATATCAATTCATATATAAAATGCATTTTTTTATTTTTATTTATGAATTTATTTACAAATTTATGAAATTTTGAATTCAATCTTAAGCAATTTGAGAATTGGAAACAAATTGATCGCAGAAATTTCACATTGCATCATATGACATTCACAAAATGATCTCAAGACAATCTACTTTCATTCTCAAATTTGACTACTCAATTCTAAATATTTGAGATTCGACACAGTTCCAATTCTAAATCACGAGAAAATTTCCTTTTGCAATTCACAAATTAAGATTGATTCACAAATATAAGTAAAATATAAAAAAATTAAATTTATTCGAAAAAAAAATAAAATCCAAATTTTAATTAGAAATTGCATTATAATAACTATAAGATAAAACTGTAATTTTAGCAACATATACTTATAAATTATATCTTTTTTATATCAATTAATTGACTTCCAATATAATATATAAACAAAAATAATCTAAGTAATATAGCTATCTATATTTAAAATATTAATTATTTTGTATAAACATATTTAAATAACATATAATATTTATATGAAAAATATTATTCCTAATTTAAATTTAAAAGTAAATAAAATGTACTTTAGTTTACCCTAATAAAGTACAAATATAAATTTATAATAAAACTTAATCATTTAATAAATTTAGAAGCAATAATAATCTGATATTTATCAATAATTTGTTTCAAAATATATCAGCTTGTAACAAAAAAGATGAAAATATTTATTAATTTAGCTTTGTTTATATTTTTATTGTATATCATATTATTTTGGATTAAGAAATATAATTTATATTTATTTAATTTTATATTTAAAAGATCATAATCTTAATGCTTCTATTTATACTTTGGAAGTTTTTTATAATAAAAATTACTAAGAATTATAAAATTAGGATTTAATATTTATTTTAGTCTATAATAAAATAAATATACTTACCTTTATATTTTTTCAGAGGTCTAAAGCTAATTCTAAATTTTCTAATTGTAATCTAATTGTAATTATATCTATTCTAAAATAAGTTGAACAAAATTTCATTTGAAATCAGATTTATTTGTAAATGGAGTGATAGATTTGTAAATTCTGCCTAAAATAATTTGCATTAGTGATCATTGATTCAAGAAATGCAATGCTATTAAATTGTTAGAAATTAAAAATTTTTATCTTGAATTTGCAATTCAATTATGCAATTCAATCATTCTGTTTCATGTTTTTGAAATTAACTCCTAAAAAAAGTAAAATAAAAAAGCAAAAATACAAAAAACTGGATCCAAAGAGTTTGGTACCTAGTAGAACACTACCCACTGGCCAGGCGAGCGCTATAAGCAGCGTGTTCATCTCAAGGGGGTATTCTCTGGATTGCTCGTTACATTATCGCATAGAACATGGTTTTTAACACACGTCTAGATTGGCGGCGAAAAACAAACTCTGAATCTACAAGGTACGCTGCCCTTGGTGTCGGCATTACCAAACTCTTAGGGGAATTAATCGCAGGAGCACATAATAATAGTAATCTTAAGCATTTGAATTTGATTAATCTTTAAATATATTCTTTATTTGTTAAATTTTTGTAACTTTATTACAAAATATGGCTAAGGATTGAGGTTGTTGTTGGTAGCATTTTTAAAATATTAAATTTTTTAATTTAATTTAATCAATTTTTTTTATTGATTAATTTAACTTACTTCTCATCAAGGAAGTTAATTTTTACATTTCCTAAATCTATAGGACTCCAATAATCTTAAGTTTTATTAATTTTTGAAACTTATTTTCAAACATAGAGGGCATTAAAAGGTTCATTTATTGAACCAGTAAGGGCATTAAAGGAAAATTTTAATTTCCTATTCAATTTTAATTAAATTAAAATTTATTTTTAATTTTAATTTTAATATAAGTTTTATTTTATATTTTGAAGATAATCAATCTATAATTTTATGATTATATATAAATTATTTACTTGTAAATTTATATAAATTTTGAACATTCATAAAAATTGGATCATATCTAATTCTTGATATATACTTTTACATTTATCATTCAGCAATACTTTATCCATGTAATTTGATTATCAAATAAATTTTAAGATTAAATAAGATATAATTTTTAGTATAATTTTCATTTTTTATTCCTTTATTTCCTTAATCCAAGCAAAATTATTTCAAATAACTATTTATTATAATTAAAAGTATTTATTTATATATAAATTTAAATCTAATTATATTATATTTATAGCCAAATAAATAAGAATGTTATAATATTTTAATGCGCTAATTAAAGATGAAATTAACTTATTTGAAGTTTATTTGATGAAATTTAATACATACTCTTATAAGAAATTTACTTTAAATTATATGATATATTATTTAAATTTTTTCTTGTTCAAATACAAATAAATAGTAAAGTTGGCTTATTAATTCTAAAGCTTTTATGGGAAATTAAACTATAAAAAATCTTGATATAAGGAATTAAGTCATATAAGGAAAATTTTGACATAAATTTTATAAGTAAATTCATATGATAAATAGGCTTTGAATATTATCTTATATGATTACGATTTTTATCACTAATAAACCTTACTTAATACTTAAGTTCAAATCTTCTTATATAGTCACAAGTCTTTAAGTGAGATAGATTCTAAAGCAGCAGTTAAGACATGATAATAGCATCTTCTAACAAGATTCTGATTTATTCTACTTATGTTCATGCCAAGCTCTTTCATAAAGGCGGCCCAATAACCTCTATAAGGTTTAACTTATCATAACTTACTTTGATTAAGCTCTTGTATTCAAGGGATTCAGGTCTCTGTTCTTAATCCAAGAGTAAATAAGCTCTGCTGGAGCTAACCTGTAATGATAAGGCCCAAGAAACATGAGTGGTAATTTGAGATTGTCATACTTTGCCATTACTTCTTAAGATCTGTGATAGGGAGCGTTATCAATCATGATAACAGTATTCTTTCTCCACTCCAAATCTATATCATCTAGTGTAAGTGCAAGCTTGCACAAGAAGTACATAAATGAGTGTTGATTAGTTCTTCCCCTATTCACAGTGTAGAACAACTCTCCAGTACTAGACACTCCAATAATCAAGTTCATTTAACTTAGCCTCTAAGATTTTGTAACCCTATTCTTAACATAGGGAGCTGTCCAGCCTCTTCTTCTTTCATCAGTCTAGTGCAATACTGATTCGTCAATATTAATAATTCTCTTGCCTTCACTTAGAAAGAGTATGAATTGTTAGGCTGCATACTAGCGTTGAAGCTTACTGCTGTTATTGTTATGAAGGTTAGTTATCTACTTAACTTACTTATATGTCATCATTAGTTCATTCTTAAGGAACCTTCGAATCATCTACATTGAACAGTGAAGCTGGATCTTTGACACTAAGCTTTTCTGTATATCTGATATTTAGATAGGCACTTAGTCATAAGTAAGCATATTCACTATATGAGTGCGAGCTCTGCTATGCAGCTTCTTATACTTGCCTTTATTGACTTACTTAAGATTCCAAAAGTTCGCTTTTTTTAAGGGATTGTTAAGGTACCTTCTTAACTTATAGTATGAAATGCCAAGCCTCTTCATAATCTGCTAGCAGTTTAGCTTTTCAGACATCCTTAGTCTTTGAGATTCCTGAGCCAGCTTTAGCTCTTTTTGTTGCTGCTCCTTTTCTTTCCTCATGATCTTGAGTTATCTTCGAGGCACTATAGCTTAAAGCTAAGTATGCTGTCCAAAGACTGGAAATGAGTATTTCATTTTATGGTTCTCTAATACTTTCTATTCTAATTCCTTCATATCAATTAAAGGAGCTCTTTCGAGCATACCTTAAGGTTCTAATTCTGATTAGGTATAGTCAGTGTAGATCTCAAGTGTTATCTGGCCTAGAGTCTATATTTAGTGGCCATCTAGTAACGATTCCTTAAATCCTCCTAGTTTTCTTACTCTATAGGTTTCCTTAGGATCAATAATAAAGCCTTTGAAATTCAAAGATTCTAATGAATCTTCCAGATCATAGTAGTAGTTAAGCATCTCTCTTTTACTTACAGTCTCTATCTCAACATCAGCAACTGTAATGTTCCTTTAGTAAAACATATTGGTTGTAATGTAATCTGCAGTATTGCTTTCATCATCTGTTTCACTACTTGAACTTCGCTCACTATCTGAACTACTAGAGCTTTTATCTTCTTCCTCTTATTGGAAAAATTCAACCAGCTTAGACTATCTCTT
>ARYC01018704.1:0-94384 GCA_000711775.1 Oxytricha trifallax
TAGAGCAGTGATCCAGATGCATGGTGACGCGGTCACTGCCTCCGTGGTCCTAGGGACCATGACCGTGACCATGGTGACCATGATCATGAACATGACCACGGTGACCATCACTTAAAAATGGATGATTTCACCGTTAATTCATCGAATGACGTCAAAATAAAGCAGTGATCCAGATGCATGGTGACGCGGTCACTGCTTCCGTGGTCCTCGTGACTATGACCGTGACCATGGTGACCATGATTATGACCATGACCACGGTGACCATCACTTGAAAATGGATGATTTCACTGTTAATTCATCGAATGACGTCAAAATAGAGCAGTGATCCAGATGCATGGTGACGCGGTCCCTGCTTCCGTGGTCCTCGTGACTATGACCGTGACCATGGTGACCATGATAAGGACGACTACCACGGTGACCACGTGACCATCACTTGAAGTTGCATGATTTCACTTTTAATTGGTTGAATTACGTCAAAATAGAGCCGTGATCACGACCACACCTCAATTCAACAATTGCTTCTTCACAGGTCAATGCCTCCGTGGTCCTCTTGACCATGAACGTGACCATGATGTCCATGACCATTACAAAGGTTTCCACGTGACCATTACTTGAAAATGCATTATTTCACTGATAATTAGTTGAATTACGTCATAATAGAGCAGTGATCACGATAACACTTCGAATCACCAGTTACGTTGTCACGCTTGTGACCATGACCGTGACCATTGTGACCATGGTTACTATGTCCATGGTTTCCATGACCACGGTGACCACGTGACGATCACTTCAAAATGCATGATTTCACTGTTAATTCGTCGAATTACGTCAAAATATAGCAGTGACCACGACCACCCCTCAACTCACCAGATACGTGGTCACTGTCGGTCACTGCCTCCATGGTCCTCGTGACCATGACCGTGACCATGGTGACCAATACCATGACCACGGTGACCACGTGACCATCACTTGAAAATGCATTTTTTCATTGTTAAAGTTTATTAAAATCTTACAACTAAATAGTGAGGAACTACAGGAGGTCAATCTTTAAAAGATATGAAGAGAAGCATTTAAAAACAAGCTTCAAGTTTCACATGTTGATTTTCATTTCATCTATTTATCTCCATTAAATTTCTCCTTATAATGATTAATCTTTTAAGGAGGACCTCTAAATTTTTTTAAATTTTAATTAGGAGGTCAAATTAAAGTTTAAATTCGTATTAGTTGGTGCATTAAAAAATATAATTTTTTTATCCACCTCTCTTAAATTTACAAGAACAGATTTAGTAGCACAACCTAACTTCACAAAAATGATTTAGGTGCATTTTAATGTTTAAAATAGATGGAATAGAATATATATTTTCTATAATGTTCAAAAATATAAAACTAATGCCTAGTACTCATTAAACCTCTCAAAATCTTTGAGGATATGCTCTTACTTGTGTATAAAGGTAGAATTTAAACAGCTTATATAATTATTAATAGTAATTATATAATGAGCGACAACTTACTTAGAAAAGCGGCAGTGCTTGGTATTAGCTAACTAAAACTGTCTTTCATGAATTAAAAGAAAATTGAGACTTAGGATGCCTCTACCTAATTTGAACCTGAAATTCTTTATACTTAGATCTCATACTTTGAATAACAATTCAGTTGTTAAATAGAAATGCAGAGCTAAAAAATTAAATGCAGAGTTTCAATAAAAATGGTTGAAGAGGAGGAAGAGAAAAAAGAAATTAAAGCATTACATTTATATGAAGAGTGTGAGAAGAACTTCACTTATAAATCTGCTCTCAAGCGTCATATTTTAGATTTGCATTCTAACAAGCCAAAAAAGCTCTATCTTAAGCATGATAAGATAGATGGAAAATATTTTTGCCCTTATTGCAATAAGCAATATAACCATTCAAGGGATTTAAAAGTTCACCTATAAAACCATCATGGCAAGAAGTTTGAAGTCATAGATCCTGAGACTGGTGAGGTATTCCTTCAAAAAAGAAAGCCAAGAGACCCTTTAGAATCCTTGGAACAAAGAGTTAAGAAAGAGAATAAGCTTATAAAGCAGTGAGAAACCTCCCAGCTTTTGAGATAGTTGAAATCACTCTGAAGATACAACACTAAAGCTTCAAATTTAAAATGTTATTGACCTTAAAGAATGTTAGGAAAGTTATCTTAAACTTGAGGACAAGTTTGAGAAAAAGGTCATAACTGATAAGCAGTTTGCATACAAGATTTATAGATTCAACTACTTTAAATGCGATGACAAGTATCAAATGGAATTTGTCAATTAGTACTATGCTCTTACTAAAGCAAGGGATTGACAGTTCAGATTTATAATTAACCTCAATGCAATTCTCCTTGCTCAAGATCATGTTGATTTTCGTCTCCCTCGATATTAAATGACCTTAAGAGACTACATATTAGATTATAGGATTCCAAAGTAGTTACCCCTTATTCTTACAAATGTTTACAAAGGCATTGAAGAGCTGCACACTTTAGGGTATGTCCATAGAGACTTGAAGCCAGAGAATATTATGCTTGATTTTTCACCTCTCAGAGTAGTAATAATTGAATTCAATAGATCATAAAGAGTTGAAGCTTCAGGACTTGGTAACGTCTATGGTTCCTGGATACTTTCCAGAAAGGGAGGACTGGAGAGATGGTAATATTAAGTGAGATGTATTGGCAGTAGCAGCAATTATTGCTGAATTCGATATGCCAAGAAATGAATATTATAGCTGTAAGAGGGAGAAAGATTCAAAGCAGAGAATACAGCAATATTTAGACTAGAATAAGATAAAAGGTTAAATGAAAGATATGGCTGAGTAGATAATCATTAAGCCTAACCATATAGAGGAGCATACAATTAACTAAATTGTAAGCTGGATAGGAGAAATAAAGTTTAGGAAGTTGCCTCATGATGCAAAAGTATTGTTTGAGTGAATAGTAGAAATAAAGCACGTCTAATACACACTAATATTCAATACATTTAAACATTAAACTCCTACATTAACCCTATTAAAACCCTAATAAAGTATGCACTAATCATCAGGTTTAAGAACTTTTAAAAATTTTCAATTCTTAAAGCCTGATCTTGATCTTTTAAGGTTAGTTTTCTTGTTCTTCCATTTTGTAGGGAGTAATATTATTCGTTTAGATTCAAGATATTTTTCTCTATTTTACAAACATTCTGATCATTTTGTCGAGGGACAGTTATTATCATTATTGTCCGTCGACAATTTTTTCTGATGATTTTCAGGTAATTTTTAGTCATGTATTTTGAAAAATTCTTAATTAACTTTGAATAATTCTTGATAAATTTAGGTATATTCTTGAAGGATTCAGAATAATGTTCTTTTTTTTAAAAAAAAAATTTTTTTCCCTAAAAAAATCAACTAAGGATTCCAAAAAAGGCACCCAAAAAAAGCAAAAAAGATTAGTGATAAATCCTTATAGAACTATGATAATGAAAATGGATTTTTGAGATTCTTGATTTTCAGTAAGTAGAGATAAAAAAAATGTGATTAAAAAAAAGTTTTTTAAAAAAGTTAATTAAAAACAGGGCAGAGATAATAGCATCTGCCTCGATTGGGTTTTAAACAACATTTTTTCTAAATTTATATTTAATCATTAATTATATATTGATAGATTACTATTTTCCAGACCTGATGTTTGAAGTCTGAAAACTTCTAAAATTTTTAGGAAGTTGAAAGTTATGAATAGTCTACTTTTATCAATCAAAAACTCAATCAAACTACTGAAAGGGTTTTGGGATTTTGATTGTGATCTACAGGGAAACATCAACCAAGGCAACTTTGACAAAAAAGTGATAGACTCCATCTTCCATAACATCGCAAATGAATATGTCATTAAATTTTTCAGCTATTGTGGTCATGCCTGTATTTGTTGGGCCAACAATCCACAATCCATTCATGTTTAATGTTTCTAGACAATCACATTTTAAATTGCATCCATAACCTCTCCATTTCCTAACTTCCAATACTTAGAGGACCCATCCTTGCAGTTTCTTTTTCTCAGACTTTTTCTTCAACATATATTCTTAAAGCGATTTGATCATTGAGGTGTACTCAATTCGAGAAATTACTTACAATTACCAAATCATGATTAAATAATCAATATAAACATTTTATTTACTTACTTTATATGTAATAAAAATGATATATACTAAATTTTCAAGAATAAGGGAATAACTAAAAAAAATATTATGAACTATGATTTTTTAAAAACTACTTATATCTTTAATTTTCTAAACTTAATTAATTAATTATATGAAATTTAACCAATAAATTATTAAGTTTAAAAAACGAACAATAATAATTGGATTAAAAATAATATACTTAAACAATTAGGAAGTATATCCCCATTAGTAAAATTTGGACATAATATGGGTGATATATAAATTAAGATTAGAATTATACACTATTGTTTATTAATTAACTCTTTTTTAAATGATTAAAAAACTTAACTAAAGAGAATTGAACCCTCATTAGTTTGATTAAAATTTTACCACTCTACTATACGTACATAGTTTTTTAATTTAGTTTTTATTAATTAATTTTTATTTTAAATACCCTTTACTATTTTTCTAAAATAATTAAATTCTTGGGGTTTCATTTGAGAATATTATTATTAAATTAGAAAGTTAATTGCTAGGTGGTACCAACCACTGGGGACTTTCTGAAAGAGCTTTCTACTACATTAAGGACTATCGAGGGCAGGTAGGGGATTGCTGGGCGCAACTCATGAGGGACCAGTCGGTGGGGTTCAATTTGTTAGTGTATACTCTTCGAGTGAGCTGGATCCTAAGATTTCCCTGCATTAGATGAGTCTACTGGCTGGAGTTCAGCTCTCTGCCTTCGAAAGTGAGAAGACGAAAACCATTGAAGCCAACGATTAGGATTTTTCTCCCACACCAGGTTAGGATGCTGAAGCTACCACAGCGAAAGGAAAGGGATTGCGTTTCCCTGCAGCGGTGGGACCGGAAAGCGTTTTTCTCCATTATCTGTTATCTAGTTGGATCTCGCGAGCTCAGTCCCCAGGTACAAACTGCGGTGAAATCTTGATTTTGGGAGAAGACTAGGTAATAGCGAGATTGGTTTTTTCGGAGTTTCTACTTTACGACTGCCACGTCAACTCATTCAGATAAGTCTACGTCACTACTAAGATTGATGGTTTTATTTTAGTATTAAACAGTGATATGTTAAATTTATTTGATTTTAATCATAAAACAACAACATTTGCGAATATTGTCAAGACTATCAAAGAATTCTACAAGACTTAAGAGGAATACTCATTAGTAAATCCTAAAGAATAAAAGAAATTTCTCAATAAAAACTGAATATTAAATCATTCTGATAGAATTACATTAGTTGAGAGTTGGACAATGTAATAATGAATTTAAAGAATAATTGTGGTTGTTTAAGATTAAAAGTAATAACTTTAACGAAATCATGTTAGGGGTAGAAATTGTAATGAAATTTTTGCAGATAAATCTAATTAAAAATATCAAGTGCGAGGAAAGACAAATGCTAAAACTGTTATAATTAAATACTTATGATTAAAATTTAATGATTCTTTTTATATATCTCCCTTATAAAATTGATTATACTCTTTTATTTAAAAATGAAAGTTTATAGTAGTATAAAATCAAAGATATTTTAATTGTACGAGCTATGTCTACAAAAATAAACTTAGCTCGTTAACATATTAAATTTTTTTTAAAAAATAATTATAAGAAATCTAAGTTTTTTACTATTAATGATCTTTTTCTTAAATATTCAAATTTTCTGTAAATGTAAATTAGAATTGACTCTTTTATCAGTAGTGCAATGTTGCTTCAACTTCGGGTCCAGTTATGCTATAATTATTAGTGCTTTTAGATCATCACAATGTTTACGATAGAATTGCTCTACAATTTTGTAATCACCTATTGGAAACCTTAAAAATAAATTTTGCCTACATTATCTCGCTAGTATCTCTCGAGCTTTGTGCTATCAAATATACAGATTGATTGATCTAACTTGAACATGAATGGTTTGAAAGCTGATCCTCTCTCCCATAAATTAACTGAAGATTAGGTTACAATTCAAAATAGGTTTGTCTTGCTTGATTTGCAAACATTTGAAGCAATAATCCCATATTTTTGCAAGAACTTGAATCCACTATATTCCTGGTTGGATAAGTAAAGACAATGCAGGCCTGTGTAGCTTGGTATAATATTCTATATAATGAAAATGAAACTCTTTGTCTCTTATAAGTATATCTGAATGTGTAAAATGCATTTCTTGAACTTTTCAGATCACTTTCAAGGCCAATCCAATCTTCAAATTGCTTCGCAAATGTTATGTGTAAAACGAAAAGTTATTCATAATTATTGTTCTTGGGCAGCATTCTTTGAGAAAAAGTAATATTTATTTAACTATAGAGGACTTAGAGATCAGATAACACTAGTCGCATCTATTTGCTTAAACATTATAATTATTTGCTTATTTATTACTAATTAATAATTTAGACTAATAAACACATTTCTGATCCCTTTTCTCTGTTGCTTATTTGGTCATTACAATCTTCCACATTGAGCAGTAAGCTCACTTTTAGCACATTTGCTAAGTTGCTCATTTATTTTTTCCTAAGCAGATAAGCATTTTATTATGCATATGCTCTATTGCTTATTAGCTCAAAAAATTTTATTTATTAATGAAGTTTTAATATTAAAATAATTATTATAATTAATTACTAAGCAACTAAGCTGTCTAAATAGATGGTCATAATCCTGCTCAGAAGCTTACAAATTTGATTTATCTTACATGCTAATACTTGTCTGTTAAAATTTAAATCAATTATCGTTATGTAAATATTTTCATAATTTCCCAATTCAAATGTATTTTACTAATAATATAGAGACATTTGAATGAGAAAAAATGAACATAAAGGCACAAACTATTATATGGAGCAATTTCATATTATTCAGGTATTTGTAGTTGTAATTAATTAATAATAATTATATTGCTATTGATAATACTATAAAAATTTAATGATAGAATTTTCAAAATTTAATATAATAAGTGATAGGTATATATAAATATAGTAAATATATAGTTGAGACTTATTGAGTATTATAGAATTTTTTCTCATGAATTAAAATCAATAAATAATCAGGATTCTTTAATGTTGATAACAAATTTTAAACAATCTATAGACTTATGTTTGTTAAAACTTATCCATACTCTAACTAACACTTTATTCATATATAAGCGTGGTTGAATTTTTAATAAAATTGTAGTTTAATGCATAATCCTTATTAATTATGTTAGTATAATTTAGTCAAAATGGATGTACATTTTAAAGCATATCTGATCTATATATTATTCTGATTATTAAATCATGATTTATAAAAATTATATATTTAAAGGAAAAAACTTGATTAAATATATTCTAGAATAATCGTGATCATGAGTAATTTAAAACTACAATTTATTTTAGTTATTAAAGTAATAAATGTTAATCAAATAGGTTTAAGAGATTATTATCATATTAACTTTTAATGAATAATATTAAACAAACATAAAAGTGTCAATATAGAAAACTTCTAAAAGTTGTGTAAAATTAGCAAATTTTTCTTACTTTGTCCCACTTTTACAAACTAATAACTATCGATTAAATATCAATAATCGATTATAAGATTTATAAAATATAAATTAATAGTACAGTCCATTTATTAATTTCAACTATTTGAATATTCAAAAAAATCTTGATAAATATCTAGAAAATAGCATTTCGGTTGAAGTTTATGTTATGTTAATAATTTGAAATAGTTTTATTTTACTTTAAACATTTAATATTTAATTCAAACGAAATTATTTTAGTTTATCATCACAATTGAAAAATGCATAAACTTCTTATGATTTATTAAATGCCTATAAAAGTAACTAAGTAAACTTTCTTTAAAGCTATAGTAATCCAAGGCATTTGCTTTTGATAGATATTTTATATGTTTATATTGTATTTTTAAATTGAAGACTAAGCTGCTTAATGTTTGCTTTTATTTGTAAGGAGTAAACTGAGTTAAGTATTTTCTTTTTAATAATAAATATGTATTGTTTGAGCAAGCATAAAAATATAGGTTAAGGCAGTTTTTATGAACAAATAAAATAAAATATGGTTAAGTCAAGTAAAATGTTTAAATTTATATTACTATAAAATTATTACTGAAACAATTAAGGAATTTTCAAGTAACGGTGTAATCATCTGGGGAATTTTGTTTGTATGATTAAATAAACTGTGTTAAGTTGAATAAAAATTCTAATTTTAACTGTTAATGTTCAAGATAAGTATTTATATATTCATGAATAATATATTTTAAATAAATGATAACTTGTAACTATAGAAAAAATAAAATAATCAGATGAAAAGAAAACTGTTCACGTGTTTAAAATGTAAATTGATAAAGGTTTCCTTAACTTATTTTTTAATGGTTTATTTTGCTACGACTAGTGCCAACAAAGAACAAGGTCTTCGAGAGATTACTCAAAAATACCTTGGAGGCAAAACATATTCAAACAATGATACCGATGATAACGATGAGGATGATGAATGTAATCTCCATTTAAATACAATAATAAATATTAAAATACAATTAATAATTTAATACTTGAATTTGTATTCATGATAATATTTAGTGGATTACAAAGATTTATCGCATTTTAATAATAAATAAAGATAAATCAAAGTATATATTTTTCTGAATTTTCATAAGAGCAATATTAAGAGTTGAAAATATCTTACTTTAAAATAAAAAGCGGTATAATAGAAAATATAAAGCAAGAATAATCGCAGAATTTATCATTACAGATGAAGATAAAGTCAAGATAGTATTTATATAAGGATACATTTAAGATAAATAAAGCGTAAATATATGATTGTAAGAATATAATTTTGATGAATACTAATACTTTTTGTAATAATCAAAAAATGGAATCTCAAAAAACAGTTTCATCTTTCCAAATGCCTTTCTTCTGTTTTCTTATCTTTGAGCTGCTCTGTGAATTACTTGTTCTCAGCCTTCACAACTCTTACCTGCCTGGTTCTCTGTAAAAAGTAAATTTCAGATATGTTTTTTGTAACTTACATTTTTTGTGAGTGAACATTCTCCACCAGCGTCACTATTATTAGGTATTTGTATTTTAATTATTAATTTCATTTTCATTTATCAATTTCCGATTATTTTCTATAATTTCTTAGAAAAAGCAAATTTAATCATATTGGATAGAACTGTTCCTTTCTAATAGTATGCAAATCATTTTTTAGCTAGCTTCTAATTATTAAAAGCAATAGATTTAGCTTGTCAAGATTATTTTTTATATGTCACCTTGATTTTTATATTACTGATTAAGGTTATCGTGTGTAAATCAAACACGACAGATTTAAAGTAACTTAGTTATTAATTTAAAAAGGTTGTTGATTATTATAAGATATTGTAGCAAGAGGAAGATATTGGAAAATTATTCAATAGCAATAGAAATTTATTAAAAACAGGACAGAAGTTGCTTATTTATGTTCATTTTAATTTTATAAATAAATAAAAGTATTGAAAATAAAAAGAAAAACATATAAAAAAGAATTACGATAGATAAATCATTGTAATAAATCAGATTTATAAATTTAGTTACTTGAATATAAAGGGCTATGATTTTTCGAGAGAAGATGAAATTAATCTTTTATCATATTTTAAACTAGACTAAAAGCAAGATTATCTATTTGCAACAGTCAAAAAACATTTTTCTAATTAATAAAATAGGAATAAACTATAAAAAATATGCGACAAGTTAAAAAATAATTACAAATATAATTATTCTGATTAAAATTTGTTATTTTTTTGGCGTGTTTATTTATAACATACTCTCAGTTATTAATTTTAGTTCGCTTAAATTCTCAAAATTATAGATATTAAAGCAATTTTTAAAATAAAATATATTAAAATAAATTTTAATTTATAAATAATTCGAGTTTTAAGCTTTTTTTAATTTGACTTGATTTATTTCGTTTAAGTTTGTTACTACAAATTCAATGACTCTGGTCTCACTTATTTTATGTGATATTAGTAATATACTTTCAATCTAGAATGATTACTAGGTTAACTTATTTAATAATGAGCAATTTCAGAATTAATTAAATTCAATATTCATTAAGAATCTATTAAAAGTTTTTTGAATTATTTATTCTTAAGTCTAGTAGATTGTTAAAGTTTAAAAATAATAGTTAATTCACAAAAAATAAAGTGATTAATCATAATCATTTCCATATTACCTTATTTAATTAAAATTTTACTAGTAAAGTTTTATCAATATTTATTAATTCATTTTAGGCTTTAGATTATAGCATATTGAGTTTTCTATATTGCTATTCATAAAGAGGAGAATAAATTCTTAAAACGTTAATGAAATTTATTCACTTATTGCTTATTCAGCAGTTTTATTTTTAATATACTATCCAGATATCTAGAAACAATATAAAATGCAAATCATAAATCTGATGATGAATCAATGCTATGCACTTCTTGCTCGATATTGAAAGAATTAAATAGAAGATAAGTAGAGAACAGATACAAGTGTTAATTAGATATATTATTAAAATCTCTTTTAAAATTTGTGATCCACATTTATCATTTTAAAAATTAGATAATAATAAAAATTTAGTTAAACTTATTTAACAGAAAATACAGAGATTTATTAAAAAAGATAAAATAATTCTCATTAATAACTTAAACAAGCTGTTGAAGTACATAAATGAGTCAAGTCTAAAGAGAAAAAAGAAGTGAAAATACCCCTTTATAATTATTTAATAGCATATGCCTCATTTTTGAAAGACAAACTACTGAATATTCTATAATAAGGAATGATTTCAGAATAGAGAGGCATATAGTATAACTCAAGAATCATAGTAAAAGGAAAAACAAGTTTTTCATGAAGGGTGGGGAAAAATCGGAGGAGCAAACGGCACAAAGAAGTAAATTAATCCAAATAATTAGTAGTGTTTTCTTTTAAAAATCAATTTATTGATAAAGAATAAGAATTACTTATCTTAAATGGAAAATAGCTAGTTATCGTTCATGTTATTTATCAATATAAAGTAAAATATTTATGAAGAAGGTATAAGAAAGCTTTAAAGAAAAGGAAAAGTTAAAAAAAATCCAGCGATTTGCACGAAGTAATAATGATAACTTAAATATAGTTTATTAATTTGTAATTATAGGTCATTAGTGACAGCAGTTATGAGTTATAGAAAACTGAGAAGAATATAACTCTGTGAAATAAGTAAAACGTTTAGAGTTATCCTACCCGAATAAATACTTTGAAATATAACTCAGCTTAAGAAGCGAGAAAGATTAACATAATTGAGTTAATATTTTAGAAGAACATGAGAAAGATGAAGTAGACATAAATATATAAAGCTTATATGGTCAGAACGTAATATAAAATATAAGAGTTTGCGAAAAGAAGAAACTATATATTATATATAATGCAATATTCCCCATTCTGGTAGTTAGTAAAGCAAGAAAAGTTATAGACTAGTTATGAATAGAAATTGCTACATCCACAAGAATTTGTCTATTCTACTTATTTTAAATTGTAATCTTATTAACTATGCATAGAATCATATAAGACTTGAACAAATTATTAGTGATCTTTGATTCTTTCTAAGTCCGAGATAAAAACTCAAAATGGTGTTACTGCTTTATAATTTAAATGAATGGCATGATAAGACTTATGTATTGACAAAGAGTAATTAAACTAGTTGAGGAATTAATGGCAATAAAAAATAAATCAAAGTAATTAAGGATAACTTTTAATATAATTCTTCCATCTTAGCAGTATATGCATAAATTAAACTAGGATTTTAAATTTAAAAGATATAACAATATAATTATATTATTATAATTAGTAATAAGAGAATAAGATAATGATTTTATAAATAAATAGGGGATAAACAATATGGAAAATATATGGAAACATCACACCAACAGAAAATATGAAATATATAATTACTTAGATGTCTTTGAAAGCAAGAGAATGCAGTTTTAAAAAACAATAACAATAATATAATAAAGTTATATAAATAAACAATCTCATAATGAGACGAAACAAACAATAAAAGTTCAGCTAAATAAATAAATGGATTATAAGAAGAGAGGGAAGATTGGGCAAAAAAATCCAGGCAAGAAATGAGAACAAAATGTTAGTTTCAGAGAATTAAATGACTAACCTATTGAAGTTGAGAACTACCACTATATAGAGTAATATAATATCAACGAAAGAGTCAAGCGATATACCAAACAAAATTACATTAAAAACAGTTTTAAAGGCATTTAATATGATGAAAAGCTAAGGAGATTATGTTTAAGATTCAAGGGATAAAGGAAGGAGGTTAATTGAAATAAAAGAGTTAGCATCTATTATTTAAATTTAAAGAAGATAAGGAAGAAATCCCATTATATATTAGAATATGTTTTGTAATAAGTTACATTCGTATTAAAATTAATTTCAAGGTACAAATTTAAACATTAAGTTTATCTTAAGATATTAAAATATCATTAGTCTGTTAATTACAGATTTATTACATATTTAAAATTCTAGGAATATTAAAAAGATTGTAATTCTACAAACTAATAAATTAAATTAACAATTCTTTTTGCAAATAACTCTTATATCATCCAATATTGACCTACCAATCTCTTTTTTAGATAGCTCAGAAAGCTAACAGCATTGCAATATTTACCTTCAAAATAGTTCAATAGACCATAATTAGTAAAAATATTAATCAATAACTTAAAGCATGCTTATTATTATTTAAATTTATACTCAATTATTCTTAAGCTAATTACTAATAATGAACTTGAATTTTATAGAAACAGTTTAATTTCAAACTAATTACTCAATAAATCAAAGTAAACAACTAAGTAGCTTAGTTTATTCCAAATAAAAGAATTGAATTATATGAAAATCATTCATTACAGCTATAAATGTTTGTATTGCGATAATTGAATAACTGTATAAAAGTATAAACATGCATTATAAATAAAAGGAATTTAATTTATCAAGATTTTTTAAGTTATCATAAAAGATTTAATTTTAGTAATCTTTAAGAGTAATGGTTCTCTATTAAATCATTTCGGTAATAAACCAGTGATGTATGATAATTATAAATTATATAACATAGGTGAAGTGGTTTAAATTTATCAAATATTAAATTTATTTTTTTACATATATTTTAATTTAAAAACTAAAACCTGTATAAATGCTTATTTATATTATATAATTCTTTAATGATAATAATACTTTGATGAGGATATTAAATATTTGTTGGGTGTTATAACCATCAATAGCATATTCAATTAAAAAATATACTTTTTTATTTTACATAGTTAATTTACTTGACAAATAGGCCTGTCTATATTTACTAAACTTTACATTTATAAAAAATAAGTAAATGGTATAAATATGATTGAAACATAGAATAAATACTAAAAATATCTAATCAATATATGCAAAATTATTTAAACATTCAAATACAATTTTATAATATATGTATTTACTTAGTTTATTTTTTTTTATGCAGGATTTTTTTATTATTTAATTTAGCAACTTATAAGTTAACTGTAAACTGTTTCAGAAAGATTCATTACTTTTTCTGTTTGTATAATTAATATCAGCTAATCCCGTTTATTAGGGTGTTACTTCTACTATTAAAGACCTATTGCCAATCAATTAGGAGAACTGCCAAGATTTATTGTCTTTTACAGAGCATTAGTAGATTTTCTTCATGACAACTATTGTACTCTAGAAGACAAAGATTAATATTTAAAAAGCAACATTATTAATGAATAATTACTGTATTTTTAATAGTTCCTTCTATTAAGGATTAAAATATCGTCAATATATATATCTACAAATACTTATTCTTGATTTTGTCCTTTGATAGTTTCCAGTCTATATAAAAGGCATAATAAGATATATTTTATTAAAAAATTCAAAGTGATTGATAATCACGATGTTTTATATAGAAAATAAAGTATTACAAAATTAATCAATAATAAATAGCAATACTAAGAATAGCAATAGTTAATGTGATTCTATAAAAAAAACGTTTCATCTTCTTCGTCTTCATCACCAATACTGATTTCCTGTGCCCTTCTCTGTGAATTTTTGAACTACAGATCTGTTGACGCCCTCAGTCTAACCAGATGCAACACCTGTAAAAATAAAATGTTAGATATATTTTTTGTAACTTACATTAATGTTGAATGATACAGAGCACTCTGATCGACATTTTTTCATTTTTTAATACATTTGTTTAATTTATAACTTAATTTCAGTTTATTTCAAAAAAGAATTATGAATATATTAGAGCAAGCAAGAGTTATGTTTAGTAAGGAAAGCTTGTCCTTTAAATTCTCAATGCATAATCGTTGATAAACAAAGTTCGTGATTGATGATATTTAAAACTTAAATTCAAGTTATTGATAATTTTTATGGGTATAAGCTATTAAATAAAATTGAATTGGGCTTGTACTTTAGACTAAAAAATACTTTTTCATGTTTACAACCAATTATAAAATACAAATAGATAGCTATTGATATAGCACGTTAAGATGTAATATCTTTAAGTATGTATTAAATAAATTGTTTTAGTTTCTATTTTAATGTAAATTGGAAGATTTTGATAGTTACTTAAATTTAATTAAAAATTTCGACATAATGACAGATTTGCACTCAAAAGCATGCGCTACTTACTTTTGAATTTGGTCCAAATATCTTAACTAATTAGTCAGACTATTCTTTTTAATATAAATATTGTAATTATGAAATCAAAATATTCTCGATTAAAGAGTCATCATTATTTAATGAAGTTATGATAATAATTAAGATGATAGGCGCTATTGTGATCAAGTAATTTATTCTTCATTGATACTTTAAATAAGCCACCAAGAATTTCATTTTGCTTATCATAAATAAATAAAAATTATTACAATCAAAGTATTTAAATACAGAGTATAAAGTTTTAAGTTTTAAAAGAGTTGATTATGTTTTAAACCAGAATTAAAAAATATCATTTATTAATCTTTAATTTTTAATATATGCCTAAATATTAATAAAAAGTGGGATTAATGTCAAGATAAAGTTATTGGTTTTATTTTGAAGTGATTATAAAAGCATTTAGAGGAAAACAATTTAACTTATATTAAAAGATTTTTGTTGATTTTTTAGTATCATTTTTATGGATTCCTATAATTAATTAAAGTACTTAATCTATAGAAAAATGTCCTATCAACATATTATTTCAATTAAGCAATGGTAAATTAACATTAATAACTTACTATATAAGTAAAAATGTTATATGTTGAGTAATTATTTCTATATAAATTTGATTATAACAAAAAATACTGGTTACAGTATATATTTTATATACCTTTTAATAGGATCTCTTTCCGACTCTTGTGTAATTATGCACACTATTTCTAAGTAGTTTTTTGTAACTGCATTCTCTCAAATTTAATGAAGAAACTAAGAAGCAACATTTAATATAATTTGCCGCGAAACATTATTCTTAAGAAAATTGTATAATTAGAATAAATATTTTGTTTAAACATTTTAAACATAGTTTCTTATTCTTATTGGTTTATAAATCTAATATCCTAGAGAAAAGATAACGAAATAGATTTGATGTTCAATACTCATTAACCAACCTACAAAATGGAAAAAAATATCAATTGTTTTATTCACTATAAATAGTTATTATTTAGTTTAGAATTTATTCAAAGAGAATAATCATCTTATATTAATATAATTAAGAAGATTTACTTATTAATGAAGGGGAAAAATTAGTATACTTATATAAAATTAACTTAGAATCATTTGATATTTTTAAAGGAAAGTAGCATATAAAAAAGAAGAATACAATATTTAAAATTGTTGAAGATAACTTATAAATAAAAAAAATATATAATAAGTTAGAATGAAAAATAGCGAATTAAATTAAAAACCATCAGATTAATGATAATATTATGTTAGAAGATTAAAAATTGTAAATAAAATAACATTATAAATTATTCATTTAATATTAGTTTTATAATTTTTTATATAATTTAAAGAGTTCTTGATCTCTTGGGTTTCAACAAATTTGAGATTTATTGAAGATATTTAAGCATGTTTGTTCTAGGTTTATAACTATTTTAACAACAATTAGATTAAATAAATAGTTCAAACTTTATAAAACTAGTATTTTATTTATAAATATATAATATGTCAAATATTCATGAAAATTAATGACATGAGATCTTAAAATTTAAAATGTTATAAATTGTCTAAGTTAGTATATATATTTATTTACTTTTTAAGCAATCTTATTTGCTATTGATATTTATTCAAATTGTTAATTTATATATATATTTTTAATAATTACAAAGACTAAGCCATTATAACGTTAAATATAATAGAAGAATTAAATTATTAAGAATTTCTCCTATTTTAATTATCTTCGATTTTTTGGCATTAAGGAGAGTCTTAGACATATTATATAGATTCATAGTATTTTATTTACATTGTTTAGATTAGACTTATTGGCATTGTTAACAGAAGTATTTCAGTAGGATTTGATCATAAGCTCAATAAATAGCTTTAATGGAATAATGATCTATTTAATTGTCTTTAATCATAGCATTCTTTGTTAAATCCTCTTGCTTCATTATTATTAATTACAAGAGCTAAACTTTCTCATTGTATTTTGAAGAGTGTTAAATATGTTTTCTTTAATTACTTATTAAATAATATCATTTAGCTTCGTAAAAGGAACCAGATGTTGTATGGAACCACCTTGTTTTATAATATTGATAAAATTACATGATATTCTAATAGAAATAATACATATGGAAGTTTCAATTACTTTTCCAAATAAATACCTTCATTTACATGAGATTAATTAGTTGCAACATGAGGACATCCCAATTGACTTCACCACTTCTCAGCATCCATAGACGTCCTTAAACACAATAATTTTTTGTATAATGTTTATCAAATATTAAATATTAAAATAAGACAATAAATCATAACAGCACATCATAACATTATCAGTTTAATGGTTCAAAATAGATTGGTTTAATTAATCACAATTGCAAATGTAATTGTCTATTTCCAAATATCTATGCTTAGATCACATCTATTCTATCTGTTTGGTAGAACCTATGAAATTTCATAAATAAAAGAGATTAAATTGAACTTAAATATTTATTAAATCTAATTGAGCAAAATAGTAAGCAGATTGGTATATAATATGGTTTCCATTAGACTTCAGGATTGAAAAAGACAAGAAAGCTAAGAGGTCACGTTTCCGCCGGTCACTGTAGAGTTGACAAGCACAGAAAGAATTCTCATGGTAAAGATAAAGCTGGTGGTATGCATCACATGAGAATCAACTTCAACAAATAGTAAGTTGCATCATTGATCGAACAGACATTTGCATTACAACTATTCGTTTTATTATTCTAGAGGAAACCTCTGTGGCTACAGTAGTATTACTATAGGGAACACCTCAAGACAGCAGAGGAATTCCAGTGACTGCTCCGCCGTTTTCCCGCAAGTTCTGTGACTTCACTCCCACATATGCATCTTTTTAATCGAGCCTACCCATGGATGCCTGCCATCTTAAGTCTTCCAGCTATGGTTGATAACACTGATCTTGTAGCATCATCTCCTGCAAAACCAGTCTTGCACATTACTGATCCATTATCAATCACAGCTGCCATAACCCCTCATTTTTTCTTTCATTTTATTTCTCAAACTTTATATTATATAAATTATATTCCTACAACCACTTTATTCAAATTAAAATTTATCTTTTAATTATATTTGTAAGACTAAGACTTATGAATTAACTTGGTCACGATTGATACAGAAACCGCATTCGCTAGAGTGTTCTTGTTCCTATTCAGTTAAACAAGTTCTCCCTATCGTAATTTACCATGATGGAAGTCACATAGTAGCACCTAGTTGAGGCTAAGAATGAAAGCAATACTTGGACTCATAATACTTGAATCAACTTTAATAATAAGCAATTTCAATTCACTTTTGGAAATTATTCAAACTCATAGCAGTTAGTGCTTATGGCCTCCAAAGATATGTTTAATGCTGAAATTAGCACTGACAAAGTTGAATAGTCAGTGAAGTTAATAACATTTTCCATTTATTAAGTTATTATTTATAATGATATTCAAAAATATTAACAAGTATTGTTTTTAGACAAAAAATATTTCCAAGGAATTCATAATATAATAATCGCGAAATTAAAACAAATTTTAAAATATTAAAGAAACGAAAAATGATAATTAGACAGATAGGTCCAATAAGATGAGGCATAGCTACTTATGCAACTTGCTTTACTTAAGACACTTATCAAGCAGCCATACTTTTCCGAATTTTCGAAGCTGAAGCACCATTCCTCGCAGTCCTGGTTTTCAATTCATCGTACTCCAATATTAACTTCACTACAGGGAGGATTTGCTCATTCAAATATCAAGCATAAGAGAATTATATTGTGATATTTGTTGTACGCAGAGTTAGCAGCATTTTATAGTTACTAGAGCTACCGATGAGTAATAAGGGGAGTAAATTTAACACAAAAAATTTAGCCTAGATCTTTTTGGATGCCGAGGGTACTGTTACTAATAATACACGCTTCCCAAAGAGCATCAATGGTACGAAATATTAATATTCCCGTGAGTAACCTGTACAGGAATGACAAAGTAGCCGAGTCAAGAGATATTCCTGGGATTCTACAAGCAGAGCTCAGTAGAAAACTAATGTATGTCGACTTTTTGGCCTGTGAAAATAGATACTCCCGTTGGGTATCTAGTTACGGAATATATGTAAATAGTTACAGCACCTGAGACAATTTTCTCGCCTTGAGTATCGAGTTGCATAACCCAGAATAACTAATCACAGCATCCATCGTAACTAGTTGCAGAGACCGTAGTATTTGTTTTGTTAGATATCACAGACTCGTGAGACAATGAACAAGTTGCAGATCGTTGCTAGTTATCCATTTCAAGCAATTTCCCAACAATACGATGGAGTGATTTGCAATAGAACTCTGAAGTGATCCATTTATTCCTGATGAACTTCATTTCGCGTGGTGTCACAGATGTCAGTTACCCTGTGAAAGGTTAGTCGAAAAAGTGACATTGCTCTATGTATTTCAATATTGAAGTTCCTCTCATCTGCGTGACTAATACCATATAATCCATCAGTATGGCTTAATTACCATTTTTCGTTTCATTAATATCTTAAAATTCTTTTTAATTTCGCGATTATTAAATTAGATACAGTTTATGAATAATATTTATTTAACTTAAATTTTAATTAAAAAAATTCTATCTTATTTAATATAAGAGGTCTTATATATTATTTATGTATAGCAAGAAGATATTATTTTCTTCCAAATTTACTAAAAATTTTTCATAAACATGATAATACATAATTTAATTGTAGAATTTAAATAAAAATAAAAAATTTATAGATCGGAATAGATATTTTTAATAATATATTATAATAGTAATAAGAATTGATTAGGTTGAATTCTCTGCGGATCCCCTATCTTATAAGGCCTGTTGTCTCATCAGAGGTTAGCACTGTTAATAAAGAAAAATAACTTATTTAAGAGTGAAATTATTAATTAATCAATTAAATATTTAAGACAATGATTGTTAAGCTTAATGTTAGAGTAAAATTCTATAGGCTCATCGAGTTTGATTTTGGAGGATAATTATTAAAAACAAGTTTTATAATAGTTTGATAATTTATGAATATTTAATAACAATAAAATGCTAATTTTATTGTTAATATAGTTTAAACTTGCTTAATTACTCATAAATCTCTGAATAAATGGCGAGATGCAACTTTTTTCATGATCTTTGCACTAATAAAATAAAAAAAACCTAGCGATTGTGATTTTATTAAAGCCATCTATTCGAAAGGATAAATCGAGGAACGCGAGGATGTTTGAAGAACTGCAGGGTCCCATCAACTAATTAAGTAACTTTTTGAAAACCCCACTGATATATTTGATTATGAATTGAGTAGGCAGCCTCAACTGATAAGGCGAGTGCACTCATCCTGTAAAGTATAAGCATAAGTTGCAGATATCTTATAAACGTGAATCTTCTACAAGTTGTCAATCAAAGTGAAATGAGATCAAGTGAAAATAGGCGTCACAGAATGGGTATTTTGCAAATAAGACAAGGAATTATTAATTCTACATATTTTCATAATAATCATTTAAATTTTATTAAGTTAAATTCTTTATTGCAGCCTTTATTTATTATAAAAAAAACAGAAACCCAGCTGCTCAGCCTGATAAATTTGAGGACAACAATTCATTCACTGATTAAGCATATCCTTTATATTTGATTGAATGCTCATCAGAAAGAGGGTCCCTCAGATCACATCCTTTATAGCAATAAGACAGTACGAATGCTGGTGGAGAAATTCAACAAGATACACTGATACAGCGAGTAATAGGGGCAGGAGGTCAAAATATGAGGGAGCATAATATCCTGACCTCGTTGATAAAGCTAAGCTCATCTTGCTTAATCACAACTACGATATTGATTAGATATTGGCAATGGATGAGTTTCAGCCTCTCATTGGAAGCAAAGATATATCCAGATTTGTTAACAAGTTCAAATTAAATAAGACTACACAAAGTCAGGCTAAATCTGTTTAAAATATTAAAATTTGTTCCCTCAATGATGCAGGAGAAAATTTGCCGCCATATTCAAAAATAGCTAGCAACCATATGAACAATCTAAAGAATATAAATGGCAACGAAGGCTAGCTAAAAGCTCATAATTCACAGGTTAACTATGGTACAAAAATTCAATCTGAAATTACTTCGATTTACATTCGAGAGTACATAAACTTAAAACCAAGCGAAAGGCAAAACTTTTTTAGGAAAATCTTTAAAATAAATAGTCAGAGTCTCTTGGAATTTTTGCAAAATCTTAAAACTGCTTGTTCTGAAAATCTCTACGAGGATATGTTTAGAATAGTTTTTGAGACCTCAGGCAAGTTTGCATATAAAGACAAGGCTCTTTGTTTCCTCACTACTCTACTATAGATACGAAATCATTGAGGTTGATGACTCTTTGTTGAGAAGAGCTTTAGCATTGTTAGCTTAATGATCAAATACAGAATAAGCGCTTGGTCTAGCGAATTACATATTCATCAATGAGCCTGATTATTTGTTAAAGCTGCAAGATAAATTTTAAAAGCTTGATAAGACGAATATTGGAATAATTCCACTCATGACTGGGACATTCTAATAGTTAAAATAGACTCTCAAGCAGTCCGACTTTTAACTAACACACTCCTAAGTCTAAATAAAGCTTTCATTTAAGTTCTAAAAGAGGAATAGGCCTTAGATTGATAAGAGATGTGCCTATCAATGTGGTTAGAGACTTTATTCATATTTGTGCTTTGTCAAGGCCGTCCTCCTATTCAAAATTTGACAATTTCATTTAATAAATGACAGAAATTCTTGTTTAAAAATGGGACTTCATTGATCAGTATGATTCATAAATTATCTAGAATAGATTTCATTCGAGCTAAAATAGAGAAATCCACTATGGGTAAGGTAGAACTTTTCAATTGAAAGTCAATCAGTATCTCTAAAATACAAAAACGTGATTAATAATTTATTCTGAGTAATTAAAAACAATCTGAATTTTAAGAGATATTAGGTTAAAGAAACTACTCCACTCTTGGAGCAACCATGATATTCACTGTTATTTCAGTAATTTCTAAACTTAGAGTCTGTATTCTGAGTAGTATTGACAGTGTGTATTGGTGCATTCATCATAAGCACGGTATTATCACAATTTTTGTAGTTTATCTGCATTTCGTTACAATATTCGTGCTGATTTTTCGTTTATTAACTGTGATACCGTGAATAAAAGTATACTGTTTGTCAGCTGTAACATCTGTAAGAAAATAGAATTGTGATTTTTTGAATTTTTTTGTACATAAAAAGTGTTGGTGTGCCTCAATATCATCGTGTATTTTCTTGGATATTTCATTTTTGCCAAAAATGTTTCTGCTTAAGCAGAAACTACTTTCTATTTAGAGAATTATTATTTGTAAAAAATGTTTTTATTTTTGGCAAAAATGAAATATCCAAGAAAATACACGATGATATTGATGCACACCAACACTTTTTATGTACAAAAAAATTCAAAAAATCACAATTCTATTTTCTTACAGATGTTACTGCTGACAAACAGTATACTTTTATTCACGGTATCACAGTTAATAAACGAAAAATCAGCACGAATATTGTAACGAAATGCAGATAAACTACAAAAATTGTGATAATACCGTGCTTATGATGAAGGCATCAATACACACTGTCAATACTACTCAGAATACAGACTCTAAGTTTAGAAATTACTGAAATAACAGTGAATATCATGGTTGCTCCAAGAGTGGAGTAGTTTCTTTAACCTAATATCTCTTAAAATTCAGATTGTTTTTAATTACTCAGAATAAATTATTAATCACGTTTTTGTATTTTAGAGATACTGATTGACTTTCAATTGAAAAATTCTACCTTATCAAAATTGGATGCTATTTCAGATTTAGGGAGAAATCTTGCATTCATATGATTTGAGAAAGGTGTAAGAAACAGGAGGGACGCGATCTAAGATTGCTTAAAAGCTGACTTCACAAAGTTAAATTAGCTTCTAAACATTCTTAATAAGACTTGATACTTTAACGAAAATGAGTTATAGAAACTGATAAGCCAATTTAAAAAGTTTAATTTTTTATCTTTATCCTTTAAATAATTTGCAAATACTTTTAGTTTAAAGGCTTTTGCTGATTCACGGTAAATGCTAAGACTTTAACAGAAATTGGGATTTAAATTTCTCATGCTATAGACACTTTGCATCAATTACTTGATTTGGGAGGATACCTAGTATTTATTTATAAACTTTGGCGTTGGTAACTTGAAGACACTGCTCTGCTCAACTTTAGCTGCTCTTAAATCGAAACATCTTTAAGAATTGTCATTGTAGTTGGTAAAAATGAGCATTTAGTTTTGAGAGACGAGAAGAAATTTTAAAGCATAATCACTAGTTTAGGTTTGAACGTCAACGTGAACTAATATGAGAAAAAAATTGGGGTCTACAATTTGAGTCAAAAGTATTTCGAGAGCGTTACGGAGCTTCCAGAGTTTCTTATATTTAGAAGCAAGCAATCTTTATCATTGACGAATATGATTGGATTTTATTTGAAGGGAATGTAAAGTAAATATAAAACTAACTTAAATTTTATCGCTCTCCTTACAGCGTTACTGTACTGGATCACAACTTATAACAAAAGAATTAAATTGTCTGAAAATAGCATTCGGAACAGAGGAAATAGTGCTTCCAAAGTTAAGCTCTATTGTTGGTGATAAAAGAGTGAAGCTTGACCAGGAATTCATCACATCAAGCTAACTAGACTATTGTAAGAGGGTTTTTGAAATCTCCGCCCATTATTGCAAGCTTACAACAGTAATTATAGTAGCGCAGCAATCATACTCTATGATTGAGGGTCACTTTAAAAAGTTTGCTTAAGTTCCATTCTTTTTTTTATGAAAAATGTTAAAAGCACAAAAGTAGAGGCCTAATTCAATCATCTATTTATTAGCAAGAACAATAATGGCTAGTTCGGAGTGTTTCTCCTGAATGAATAACAAGGGAGAAATTCAGATCATAAGACGACTCATGAGATAGAATTTAATGGAGGCTTATTTTAAAGAGTTGCCGATATATTCTCCCTGAGATCGACTAAATAAATCCTGAGTGAATATATCGTCTTCATAGAAAAGGAACTTAAAAATAGATAATATACAAGCAAGGTTCAAAATAAACAGCGGAGCAGGTTATATCGTTCCACGAATAATTTATTGAAAATCAAAATCATATAAAAACTGCTGCTCTTTAGACTGCTCTTGATATCATTAATGGTGCAAGAAAGTTGAAGACCTTAATTAGGAATTTCATTAAAATAAAGCCGTTGGTAGATTAGATGAGATCTTAAAGTTGAATAAAATTAATTCTTCCAAGAGTGACAGATCCATATAATAGAGAAAATAATACGAATCTGAAGTGCTTCATAAGTAGAATTAATCAATGACAGAGATGGAAAATTAGAAAGAAAATCCTTCAGAAGGAAATAAGCCAGAAGAATGTAAGTCCGATAGCAAAAAGCAGCACAAGTATGGGTAAGATTGGATTTAGATTCAAAAGCAGAATGGTCAAGTGGAAAGTAATAAATTGAGCTCCTTGAATTCTTTGGATAGCTCTATCGAGATGCTTGATTCATCAGCGGAATCAAAAAGAAGAAAGATCAAGACTAAGCACAAAATTTCGGTAAAATTAGACACATATTATTTGAAATCTTACTCAAATAACCCACTGGGCAAGCTCAGAAAAAGTAAACCTCAAAGAAAGCAAAACTTAAGAAATCTAAATTACACATAAAAGCGGATAAAAATAAGTCAGCTGACTCTTTTGTGTCAAAATCTGGTAGAATAACTGGAAAGCGAATTACGGCAACCAACATAGCACCAACTGAGGAAGTTAAACGTCAAAAGATTCATGAATTAAGGAGCAACAGCTCAGACTGATGGGTGGACAAAAAATGGAATTAGCAATGAAAATGCTAAATGCTAAGCGTAATCTAAATGAATAATTGCTAAATTCTTAAGTTAAATAATATATAAACACGCATTTTTATTCTCAATTCATGTCTAGATTTTATTGATTAGACAGAATCCTTCCTTCTCCATCAATAACTCCATTGTCATGAAGTTAGTGAACGAGCTGCTTATAGCCTACTAGTTCATCAATGTGTGGTTTGATATCGTTGAATTCATCCCTCATTCTTTTTTTTTCCTGCAAATACTTTTGTTTGCTGCCTCTCATCTCGATCTCCTCGTCTTTAACTTCTACAACCTCTTTCATTCTGCGCTTTCTCTAAGAGCTTTGTTTCTCAAATGAGCAGATTTTCTCTTTTACACTATTTGAGTATAAAATAATTGAATTATTGCTAAAATAAAATTGATTTGGGAAATTGGGAAAATAAAATAAAATAAAGAGTTTAAATATATAGTGATCTAACTACTACTATTTAGAAGGTCTTATAGATCAATTTGATTTGTGTGAGTTAGAGTTATGTTGATAAGTGTCCAGGCTACAAAGATGACCGGTTTGGTGCTTCTAACTTTTCCGAAGATTCCATTTGGCACATTTGGCAGAAGAAATATAGGAATCTCCGTGTATTATAGGGCGATTTGATGGATTTTACAGATTTGGCAGTAGATTTATTCAAAAGATCTAATGTTTAATTAAGCTAATTATTAATTAATCAAGATAATAGTTTTAAATAAATATATTTAGTGAAAATGGCACTTTTGGCAGGTTTGGCACATTTAGTATCTGTCATTTACTGCCAAAGTATATACTTAAATCAGAATTATTGAGAGTGATTAATATTATGATTTAAATATTAAAATAAGTGGTGAAGGTAGATACTCATAAAACTATCAACTAAGGAATTGGTAATATTATTTTATAACTCATAATGAAAAATAGACTCACACATTTCTTCGATGCTGACAAGCCCAATGGCCCTGTAAATTCAATGACAGTCGTTAAGCAATTTAAAGACATAACCCATACCATACAGAATTTGAATGTGTTCTAAAACTTAGACAATCAACTAATCTACCTTGAAATATAATGCTTTGCTAATTCAAATGGTCTTCATAGAAGCTATTTTTAATAACCAAAGAGCAAGGGTACTAAAGTGTTAAATGCTCTTGGGGTAAAGTAAAATCTTTAGAAGAGAAATAGATCAAATATATATTTGTTTAGACCCTCAATGTTATTTAAATCGCTGCAGACACTAATAGTTTTAATGCACTTAAGGGAAGACTGATTTCAGTTAGTTCGAGATCATCAACTACACTCTAATCAAGTAAAACAAAACAAGAGATGCTTGTTGAATTTGCTAAGTAGGTTTAATCTGGAAAGATTTAGGATCTTACTGAGTATTTCAAACTTCATTGGGATTATCCAAACGATATAGTCAAGATATTAGAGATAGAATCTAAGCTGAGGGGTGTATTGAAGCTTTTTAAAGGAGCAGAATTGATAGAAAGAAAGGAGATACCGGTGATAGAGTCACTGCAGACATTTGTATTACGATACCTAGAAGAGTATAAATGACGCCGTTTCACTTGAATAATCGCAATTGGAAGATTGGGATATGCAGAAACACTGAATGTTCTGTACAAAGTAATTATTTCTAAAAAAATATAAAGAATTGATGCGTTTGGTTATACGGTAGTGCTGATACAGGAAAGTCTACAATTGTCAAGATGATAAAGCAAATATTCGTCTGCGACATCCTTCAAGAAGGCTAATTACACTTTAAAGTTCAAGTAATGCCAATTAAATTCTAGCCAAAAATTGTGAAGATGGACGAGACACTTTTTTACAAATGACAGAGTTGCCAAGATGAAGCGACTATTGGAGGGTTAAAGATACTCCACAGAAGCTAAATATGGGGAGGTTGCAATTGAATATTGACTCCACAGTAGTGATTAAAACCAACACAATGCCATTGAAAAAAGCAAAAAACTATCAATAGAGACATTTCAGGCAAGATATTGTTTGATAGATTTAAGCAATATGATGAGACCAGCAGATTAAAAGGTGCCATTTAGCGTCTTTCAGCTAATCAAATACTTTATGTCAAGAATAGTGGAGGAAAGAACAGCTGAACAATATTCTCAAGATGGCTGTGCGAGCAAAGAAGTCAGCATAATACTAGAAGATCTTGTAAAATGACTAAAAACTAAACATTATTATAGCTTAAATAACTCGTATTCATTTTACATTCTATATCATAATATTTAAACCATAATATTAATCACTCTCAATAATTCTGATTTAAGCATATACTTTGGCAGTAAATGTCAGGTGCTAAATGTGCCAAACCTGCCAAAAGTGCCATTTTTCACTAAGAATATTTATTTAAAACTATTATCTTGATTAATTAATAATTAGCTTAATTAAACATCAGATCTTTTGAGTAAATCTACTGCCAAATCTGCAAAATCCATCAAATCGCCCTATAATACAATGAGATTCCTATAATTCTTCTGCCTAATGTGCCAACTGGAATCTTCGGAAAAGTTAGAAGCACCAAATCGGTAATCTTTGTAGCCTGGACAGTTATCAACTTAACTGTAACTCACACGAATCAAATTTGATCTATAAGACCTTCTAATTAGTGGTAGTTAAATCACTATATATTTAAACTCATTATTTTATTTTCACAATTTCCCGAATCAATTGTATTTTAGCAATATTACCACTATAGTTTAATGATTCGCTCAATGCTTAAGCAAACTCTGGCCTCAAATGGACAATTAAGTTCTATGTCTAATCAAGTTTCTCTCTTCTTTTTTACTTTGCCTCATATATAATTTGTTGATACCATCATTATCTAATTACATAAGGATATCACATATCCACCTCTTGTCTAAGTGCAACCAATCGCACTGATCTGGGAGGAACTTCAGTAACGAGGGCTTTTGTTGAGCAAACCCTAGAAAATCATCAGCAGTGAGGCCCTCTAATTAGGGAACAGCTGCTACAATTACATCACTTCATTTTAACTAAAGCCAAATTAATTTCATGAATCTACCTCTTTTTCACCAATTAGAATGCTTTTGAGGAAATAAATATTGCAGCACCAAATTTTGGCAAATAAGTTCCGCACTCCTGTTCTAAGAAGCAATAAAGCTCTTTCTTGCTCCCAATCTTTTCTTGCACTTAATGGAAGTTCTCTTGTGAGAACTATCCCTGCATCTGCACATATCATTAAAACAGATATATTTGATTTACCTTCTTGTCAGTGAAGTATATAAATTGACTTCAATTTTTTAAAAAAATAATTATAATATTAAATAGGGTTACTATTAACTATTCTAGCACAATAGGAAAACACTATAAAGGAATCCTCTTTGTTGCAAAAGTAAAATCTCCCCGCATAAAATGAAAACATTTACGGCTAAGAAATAGTCACAATCAATGCAAACTGATTATTTTATGATTAATAATGAATCTCAAGAATCAAGTTTATCTGACCTCGAACTTCAGGAATTAAGAGATCAAATTTCCGAATGAGGAGGCATTAAAATTTATTTAGTATGCTCTACACAACTCCTCACAAACTCACCGATTAGTGAATTATCAAAATTTAAATTAATTAGTGAATTGTAGAAATTTAAATAAATCATGAATCATACTAATATTAATAATAAAACCATGAATGTAGTTAAAAACAAGTGTAAGGATAATAAATGAATACAAGTAAAAATGTCTGAAATTAGAATTAAATATGAGCACTTATGCTTATTAATCATTCTTATAATTTCATTTTTTAATTATTAATAGTGATATCAAATTGATAATCAGAGTTGTTTTAAGTTAAATTTTATATATGTAGTTATAAAATAAGTAATTTTTACAAAAATTGAAAGTTATTTTTCAATAATTTATGTTCTTCTTTTATTCTGATCTTGAATCATAACTAATCGAACATTTATATAATTAAGACGTTCAGATAAGGAAATATTAATTTTAGTTTAATGATGATCAGAAATGATAGAGATGTATTTACTTTTTTAAATATCAGTCTACTAATTTAATATAATTTAACTTTAATTTAAATGAGCTAAGAATATTAAAATAAATAAATCAATTATTATAAGTTTTTAGATAAAAATAATGTTTAACTAAAGCGGGGAAAAAGTAGAAAACAGTTGCTACTTATGCCCTGCTTTTCTAACATATAACAACAATCGATTATAACTAAATATTTAATTATAAGATTTAAATAATATAAATGAATTGTATATTTCATTGATGTATTTCTGCAATTTGAATATTCAAAAAAATCTTGATGAATATGATATAAACCTTGAAGATTGGAGCGAAGATTCCATTGCTGAATCTGAAAGTCACCTATATGAATACGAAGGATTTGATTTATAAAGGTATGATCCAAGATCGTAGATTTAATTATCATAATTTAATGATAAAAGTATTGGGTGTCTGACCTCAACCTAATTTTAGTAGATTGTTAAAATTATCGCTCTTATTCACTTACGATATAAGTTGGAATAGGAGAAAATAAAGTATGCCGAGTCGGATTTGAATAATGAGCTTAGCGAGTTCCTCCACAAGTTGTAAGTAAAACTAAATTATAATATTGATGTAATATCTGACAAGCTTTAACGCCTGAATCTTGGAGGAGAGTCTGAAATCTTTGGAATATATCATGATAGTAACTCTCAAGGTTTCTTTTAAAAACAGAAGTGACTTGATTGAACTATTTAGGATCTTTAAATTAAATCTGGTTGTACTCTTATAAATATATGTAAACGATAAAGTATTACTAAGTAAAGAGTTAAAAATTCTATTTAATAGAAGCAAGGAAGTATTCTAGATAAAGATAGAACGACTTTTAAGCACAATTAAATAATTCCTGATAGCTTAAAGGAATTTATAAAAAACTTACTCTCAAATGTTTAAAAAATTTCAAATCTCAAAGATTTGTAATCTTGCCTCATAAAAAACTTTATTATTGCTGTTTCACAGAGCTGATTTAGGAAATATGTTAGATAATAATTAGGCTTAAGCTATAAAAAGGTTTATTCAGTTGATGTCTGAACAAATTCTAAAAATGTCAATTTTTCAAAGATAACTTGCTGCTTTTAACAATGCTAGCATTCAAAACCCCAAAACCCTTTCAGTAGTTTGATTGAGTTTTTGATTGATAAAAGTAGACTATTAGTGCATAATTTATTAGGGTTTTAATAGGGTTTATGTAGGGGTTTAATGTTTAAATATTAGTAATTTAAGTGAGTATATGCGAGGTTTGGGGTCTGTTTATGACAGTGAGTATATAGATTTATTGTTAAAGTTGCGTTATGGATGTGATGAATTTAATGATCAACTCAAGCCTATCCTCAATTACACGTCTATAGCAAGGTTACTCCATAAATCTCCTGCTACTGTTAGGTCTCACTGTCTATTAGCATTGAATTTAAAGAGATAGCAGCTTAATTCTAAGCCTAAAAGACCTCTAAAATTTTCGCAGCATCATATTGATTATCTCATTAATGATAAGACTCTTAAATATTGGGCTCACTTATCTCTCGCCTAAAGAGCTGTGATGTTTCATCGCCAATTTCCTGAGCTTCATATCTCTGCTTAATCGATAGCTAACATTTATAAAAAGAACGGAATATCCTTTTACAAGACAGTCAATCGCATTAAGAGAGTGATTGACTTTAATGTTCCATTTTATAAGGATAATTTAAATTATATATTCGATTATATGCAAAGGGCTTAAGAGCATAATATAAAGTTCATACACGCTGATGAGGCAGTGTTCACCTTTAATACCTTCATATCAAGGTCTTGGTATAAGAGGTACAGCAACATTGAAGTATATGATTAAAAGGTTAAGGTTTAAACTCATGCAATACTTGGTGGAATAAGCGAAGATAACGGTTTCGAGACTTATGTTATCCATCCTCGCTCAATAAAGACCGAATAATATATTAAGTTTCTACAATAGCTTCGAGATAAGTACGCCGACTAAGAGATTATTCTGTTTGTAGATAACTTATCAGTCCATAAAACTAAAGACACAAGGAAAGAATATGAAAGGCTAAACATTACACCTGTATTTAATGTTCCCTACAGTCCTCAGTTCAATGGAATTGAATTATATTGGGGGTTATTGGAATGCCACTACAAGAAACTTCTACTATTTCACTTGATGCACGACTTGAAGATAGATACAGTCGATTTTATTAAGAGTGCTGCTAAGAGAGTCAGCGATGATAAAGCTAAAGTATGCGCAAGAGAAGGGAGATTTTGTGTTTATAAACAAGTATTAGATTTACACGAATGAATAAGTTCACATTATAAATTTGCCCGTAAAGGGATTTGGCTTCTCTTTCTTTTCTTCCTCTTAAGGCTTGCCTGTGCCCATGTTTCTTCTCTTAGTGCCAGCTCCTGCATCTATGTTCATCTCTTCTGGCTTTTATAAATCTTTGAAGAGCCTCTTACTCATTCATGTTTTACTTGAGACTTTCTCTCTCTGTTTAATTTGCTGCGCTCTTTCATCAAGTATATAGCAGTACCAGGTTTTTTTTTGTTTTTTTCTATAAAGTTAGAAGACTAAGCTTACTTGAGATGAAAGGATGCTTTTGAAGTTCCTACAGCCAGGTGTCACTTATTTTAATACCTTTTTTCTCTTTTCTTCAGGAGAGATGCTGTAGCGTTTCTTATGAGCTTCTTAAATAACTTCATTTAAGTACTCAGGTTTCAGAGTTGCAAGAACACCAAGGAAGAAGTTTCTCTCTGGCAACTTATTAGAGAGCTGTAGCTTTGATGGAAGGTAGAGAGCTACGACTGGATCACTCATAGCATCGTCATATAGGTTTGTCACTGATATTTCAGGGTAGTTAGGTATCTCTATCATCCTAATTTCATTAGACTTAAAAGCTTTTTTCTCTTCACTCAGTAAGGCTTTTAAGAATGAGATTTTAGTTCCTTCCTGGGTTGGCAAGAACAATCCAACTATGGTTAATCTATTAGTATTAGTTAAAAGTTTACCTTGCTAACCCAAGTACCTATAGAGGTCCTCTTTACTTCGAAATTTTCCTATTAAATCTTGATATTAAATTCTCTTTATTGCATCATTCATAGTCTCCATCTTGCTTCCTCTTTATAGAAATGTTAATGAAATTTAAAATTATGGATATCCATTCTAAGTTTATTAAAATCTTTCTACTAAATAGGGAGGACCTACTGGAGGTCAACCTTGAAAAGATATGCGGAGAAGCATTGAAAAACTTGCTCCAAGTTTCACAGATTGATTTCCATTTTTATCAAACTATCTCCATTAAATGCTCCTAATAATGTTTAATTATTTTAAAAAGGTCCTCCAAATTAAGTTCAAACTTTATTAGGAGTTAAATTTTAAGGTTAAAACTTAATTAGGAGCATATTAAATTAAAAAAAATGTTTAATAACTTTACCTCCAAATTAAGTTCAAACTTGATTTGGAGGACCTCCTAGAGAAACAAAACTTCATTAGGAGTATTTTAATTTACTAAAATGTATAAAATTCTCATAAAATATGTCAACTTAGAGTCTTTTATGATTAATTAATTTTCTTACCTCTCAGCAAAGAATCTACCAGAGTGTCTTATACTCGACTACTATAGTTTATCAAGGTATATTATATCATTAATATAATAAAATATAACAGCAAACTAAAATGAGCGCTAACCTGTTAAGAAGAGAGGCATTACTTGGATAAAGTAAATAAAAATTATCATTCCAGCAACCAAGAAAAGTAGAGACCAGAGACGCTTATACTCAGTGGGAGCCTACTTATGAAAACTTACACCAGTCTAGCTTTGAGATTTAAATATAAGTTAAGTAGGACGTTATCAAAGAAGCTGTGCAAATTGAAGAGGAGGTTAAACAACCAGCCATAGAACATTAATAAATACCAGCCAAAATTGACTATTAATGCAAAGAATGCAATAAAATTTTCCCTTACAAGTCAACTTATAAGAGACACTTGAGAGATATACACAACGATATGCCAAGGTTATAACTAAAGCATAAAAAAAAAGATGGAAAGTATGTCTGTGAGTTCTGTGAGAAGCCATATTCCCATAATAGAGACCTCAAAGTGCACTTAAAGAAAAAGCACAATCAAAGATTTGTCTATATTCATGAACCTACAGAGAATAGATTCCTCTAAAGAGAAGATCAAGAAACCCAGTGGAATCTCTTAGAGTTGAAGTCTAGAAGTAAATAAAAATAAAGAAAGCAGTCAAGAACTTTCCAGTCTCTGAGATCAATAAAATCATGGTTAAAATAGAGGCAATGAAGATTCCCATATTAAAAATTATCGACTTAGATTCTTGCCTAGAAAGCTACCTCACTCTTGAAGAAAAATAGAGAAGAGAATCATTACAGATGACTAATATGCTTACAAGATATATCCATTCAACTACTTCCTTGCTGAAGACAAGTTCCAAATGGAATTTGCAAATGAGCATTATGCTCTTTAAAAGGCAAATTAAATGAGTGCAGGCATATCATCTAGCTTGATGCTATTTTACTTGGTAAAGATCATGCAGCCTACAGGCTTCCATTACTAGAAATGACTTACAGAGAATTCTTATCTGAAAATAGATGTCAGAGATAAATTAGCTAGATAGTATAGCAGACAGTTGAAGAGATTGAAGAGCTTCACAAGCTAGGTTATGTTCATAGAGACTTAAAGCCAGAGAACATCATGTAGAACTTTCAGCCTCTTAGAGTTTATATTATAGACTTCAACAGAGCTCAAAGAGTGCAAGCCACTGCATAAGGAAATGTATACGGCACTCCTAGATATTTCCCAGAGAGAGAGGATTGGAGAGATGGAGACACTTAATGGATATCTGGGCTCTAACAGTAATAATAATAGAGAGCGACATGCCAAGAAACGATTACTTTAGCTGCAGGGTGAGAGATTCTAAGCAGAGAATCAAACAATATCTCGATAAAAATAAAATAAATGGAGGTCTTAGAGAACTTGAATACTCAACTATTATCAAGCCAAGTTAAGAGAATTAACAAACAATAGAAACAATCAAACATCATCTTAGAAAGATAAAATTCAGACAACTGCCACATGACTCTTAGCTTATGTTTGTGTGAGTTATCTTAAAAACTCGCTTGCTATACTCACTTAAATTACTAATATTTAAAGATTAAATCCCTACATAAACCCTATTAAAACCCTAATAAAGTATGCACTAATAGTCTACTTTTATCAATCAAAAACTAAATCAAACTACTGAAAGGGTTTGGGTTTTGATTGTAGGGAATACTTTAAAATTTCTTAGAAGAAGATCTTCAGCAGGAAATAATGTTCGGATGAAAAAATAAAGTAAAATCATAGTATTTCCCACTGATACATATTCTATTGATACCAATGAGTATTTGTTGATCAAATAGAGCTAAGATAGTCTTTGTGAATGTCTAAAATACCTTTGCAATTTTTGTTGCTTAAAGGTTGGCTTTACCGTTTTCTAAGCAGAACTTGTTGCATAAACTCAATGTAACGAAATATCGTTAGTGAAACCGAAAGACCAAATAATTATTATGAAGGTTTTCTTGTATCAACTGCTGCTTTAGCATGGAAAAATTTCAGTTCTAACCACCTCGTCGCTTTTATTACTACGATATGAAGAATGAGAGCGGATAGTCACACCATTGGTAGAGATACCAATGAATCATAAATCAAAAAAATGAGTCTCTCAGGAATACCTATAATATCTATAAGGAAGAAATCTTATGATTAGCGGAATCAGATCGTGATAATGAGAATAATCCCCAAAGTTAACCTCTACAACTTAATGGAAATTAAGCTACATTTATACGAAAACAGCACAAGTTAATCAGGTACTCCAGGCATTATTAACGATATCGTCGTTTGGGCATTTACCAATATCAAGAAATAAGTTTAAAAATGTAAATATATACCTGATATTATAAATTAATCAAGATTTTTATTATATTATTATTTTATAGTTTTATTAATACCCAAATGCTATCATAAACGTACTAGAAAGTATAGTTTTTTATAGAATATTTAGGTTATTAAAAGAAAATTCAAATTATAATCTATAAAAATAAAATTTTATTACTAAATTACTAAGTTACTTTTTTGTTAATTAAACATAAATTATTTTTAAATTCTGAGCTTTCTATTAAAATTAAGACAAAGAGCAACAAAGACTAATTATTTAAAGATTTAATATAGTGTAATTTAACTTATTAAATAATATTACTTACTACCCATTATAAGAGCTCTAATTCATTAACCATCTATGATTATATAGAACAGCATTGAACAAAGCACATCACTCGAGCATTGAATGCCTTAAGATTACTCATAAAGAGATCTCCAGAAGAAAGCAGTGCAAGGGTAGAAGCGCAGTAGGGTAATAGAATTTACCGCTGATTGAGACTCAATTAGATGTAACAACATCGAAAATTTACCAATGAGCAAATGTGATTGTCATGTTTAATAGTGATATAATCATCTCTGGCAATACTTACCATACTTTCTCCTCTTTGAGTTGCTTGAAGGTTGGCAATAATGTTTCTTAAGTAGTGCATGCTGTATTGAAAATCGATCGCGCAAAATACGAAAGAAGTTAGCGCATATTCTATTTAGAAACAGTTTTTAGCGTTAGTATATTAGCTACTGCTTACTCATGAATTAGATATGTCTCTAACTGCACTAAACCTGAAATCTATAGAGTGAAGAGGTTACTGGGAAACTCAAAATTTCTAGAATGGATGGACCAACCATTGGTTTTAACTACTGCGAATCTCGAGTCGGAAAAGGAGTGCTCAAGAATACTTAAAACATATATTTGGAAGAAGTCCTATAATTAAGGAAAGTCTGATTGTGTTAATGGGAAATCACTATGACCCATCCTCTGCAACTTAGAGAGAATTTAACAAACATTAGAAGAAAGCAGCATAAGTCTATGAGATATTTATCAAGCAAATTTTAAGAATATCGTTTTTTGACTCATCCTATATATCAAAAAATATAAACATAGAGTTTGAGGAAATGCATTTGAATGGGGCAGGAAAATAAAGATGCTTCAATATTTCAGCCCCTGAGATAATTCCTTCTCTGACATTTCACCGTCCTGTGATAGCTCCTGCTGCTTTGAGTGGAGCGCAGATCGCTTCAAGATATTGGTTTTCACTCTGGACTTGGTTAAAAATACTCGAATTTTTTAAATACCGAGAATTTAAAGTAGGTCATTAATGTTTCTATAAAATTGACTGATCTGTAGAAAGCTTTAATAATTCATGCAGATGAAAAGGTTGTTATTATTCTGAGCGTAGGATGATAGTAAAAATTAAGACCATAAGAAGTTATCCCTCACTTCATGAGAAGATCAATGAATATATTAAGAAGAAAGACAATCCTAAGCGTTTTACTGTGCTATGTATCCCCTGCCCTAGATATTGAGTAGAAGCATATCATCTGCATAATAGCATTTAAGATGAGTGTGTAACGTCTTTTAGTTCTTGCACTACTAATGCCCATGCATGGCACAGCAAGTGAACTCTTTCTACCTGGATCAATGCAAAAGAAGCGTTATTCAGAATATCAAAGTATGGCAAAAGAAATCATCTTGAATAGTGAGAATGTATGAATTAAAGATTCAAATTTTATAGAGTGCTAATAAAAGTTTATACATGAAATTGTTAAAATTAAAAAATGCTGATTACTTTTAGTAGATCAAATAATTAAATTAATTATACATCTTGTATTTATTCATTTAATTTTTTCTATATTTTTATTTTAGATAGAGTGTGGTATAGTTTGATTATATCAATAATTATATAATCATTAAATTATCTTATATCTTTAATAGAAACAATATATTGATATATTATAAATCTTACTTATTTAATGATTAAATTTTATATTTTTTTAAATTTAAAATAAAAAATTTGAAATATAAATATGTAATTTAGTAATTATAACCTTATGTCATTTGAAATAAAATTATTTCACAATTTAATGATTATATACATATTGATATAATCAAACTATACCACACTCTATCTAAAATAAATATAGTACGGGAAAGCGTTTGGTTATTAATAAGACTATAAATTAATACAATTATAAAAATCTTGATTAATTTATAATAATATCTAGGGACCCCCATCTATAATGCATGGTAGCACACAAGGGACAAGCCCTTTCAATTATAGTGTTCGTCATCACTATCTTCTAGCAGGATTACTTCTGTTCACCTCATCCTCTTGTGGCTTAGTCTTCACCAGGTGTCCATCTCTTGTCATCATCACCTTGCCAATGAGCCTCCTCAGAATTCGTCAGTTGATCATCAGTATTTTTCTGGTCAGAACTTCTTACCGCTTTATAGTGCATATCTTTACGCAAGTGCCATCGTAGAGCAGGAGTAAAACAAAAGAAGAAAGCACAAGTTTCACGCTTGTCCAGTCAATACAGAAAAGTTTCGATTTTTTGCACTATCGAGATTTTATAGTAAAGATCTCTTCTAAGGCAATTTAAGGAGTCTGAATTCGAAGTTATCGGAAATTAAATTAGTCATCTTGAGACATTCTTCAACTGGATTATTTCAGAGCAGAATTCACGCCGCTCATTCCTGCTTATTTCAGTATTAACATTAATATCTGGTAAATATTTACATTTCTACACAAAGCGCAAGGTAGTTTGAGAAATGCGATTATATTGGGTTGGAAATAAAGATTATTTAATATCTTGGCCAAAGTCACCTGTCTGTCTTGGATATTCCATCTCCCTGAGAAATTTTCTACTTAAAGCAAATATTGCTCAATTCAATTCCTTATTTTATGTATTACTCTACTTCGTTTGTAATATTGAAATTTTTGGTTTGGGAAAATTTACAAATTAAATCATCAACTTCTAATCTAATATAACTGAAATATCAATCATTACTACTATATTTAATTTAGAGTATCGTGACTACGATGAAGAGAACACAGCCACTCTTCTTAATGAAATCATTTAATCTGACCAGGATAAAGAGAAGGGTCCTTATGCTTAAGAGAGAGATGCAAAAGTAAATAAACATTCTATCTACAATTACACTTTTGACGTAGGAGAAGAATAATAATGATTATATCTAAAGAAGATAATCTCAGAAATCGAAAAATCCATGATTTCATTTAGCTTATATTAAAGAAAATTTAGCAGAATGCATTTCATCTATTATGAAAATTGAAGGCAATAAGAAAGAGAAGAAGCAAATACGATAACTCATACATATAGATTCCGTTAGTATAAAAGTACTTTTCTTGCTAATGTATAACTTAATATAGGAAATTAGAAAAATAAAATTTAATTTAAACCACATTAGTGGAATCTGAGAACAACAAATTTGACTATCTAAGACTCCTTTGATAGAGAATTATTAATTTGATGATTTTAATATTGCGGTACAATTTATCTAATCTCTGAAGCGAGTTCACTCCACTTCAATTGAATATATCTAAATTTTATGAATTATGACATTCAATAGAGGTGGAGTTAACTCGCTCCAGAGATGAGATAAATTGTACCACAATATTAAAGTCATCTAATTTATAATTCTCTATCAAAGGAGTCTTAGATAGTCAAATTTGTTGTTCTCAGATTCCACTAATGTGGTTTAAATTAAATTTCATTTTTTAAATTTCCCATATTAAGTTAAACTTGAGCAATAATACAGTTTATTGAAAGAAATCAGTTTAAGTAAATTTGTAATGAATAATGGACCAATTATTTATCCAACTTTTCACATACATCAATTAAACTTTGATAAATTAAAAAGATTTTATGACATATAATTATTGTTAGTTCTAACTCAAATTTTAATTTACAAAATCTATCATGTTTCCAATTGCTAAATTAGTAATTCTTTTGTTTATAAACCATTACTTTTTATGCTGCAATTCACCTTGCTGCTATGATATAATAGGTAATTTGTTTAACACAGCTGTTGAGAGCTGATTGTTCTTTGAAATGATGACTTTGATGATGCATCATACTCACGCTAATTAAATGTTTAAATATATAAATTAATGTATTTATGTTGTTAAATTATAAAAAAATTAATTCTCTGGGAGGTTCTACATTTAGTTTAAGATGAATAATGCTTTTATTATTATCTAAATCAAATTAATGAGCAGATCTTATATAATGAATTTACAAATGAGTTCTGAATAATTCATGGTAATTTTAAATTAAACTTGGTGATGATAAACCAGAAACAATAATTATATATTATTTCCCCTAATTTTTTCCAATATATTGTAAAACTTCCTTTTGCTATTATCTGTATAATTAATACTTTTTTACTATTGTTACTGAAAACTTATCTGTTTTAGGAGTTGCAGTATATAAATATTGCAGAAATAAATTTGATTTGTGAAAATTATTAATAAATTAATTAATTATATTTAAAATTCGTGGCTGTTAAATTTCTGGAAACCTGGACAATATGGAACTTGTTCGATTGAGAATTTAAAATCAGCTAGACTTTTCAATTGGCGCTACTCATCAATACATTCCTGAAGTGAGTTAACTCGACTTTAATTTAAGCATTAAATTCAGCTAAACATATCACCCAAAATTAAAGTCGAGTATTCTCACTTCAGGAATGCGATAGAGAGATACTGCCAATAGAAAATCCAGCTGATTTTGAATTCTTTTCGAATAAGCACCATATTGTCCAGGTTTCCAGAAAGTTAATTGCTACGAATTATAAATATTATTTTAATTAATTTTTAAAAAATTTCCCAAATCAAATGTATTCCTACAATTTTAAAAATATAATTGTTGCCAGTCTGGACAATCTTTATGATAGAGAAAAGTTTTTAGAGCTTTTAAGTAAAATGATGATTGAGATTAGGAAAGAATATGCCATTTAAATATTGACAAGGTAAATTAAGAGGTAATTTAATCATGTATAAAGTGGGAAATTTACATGGTAAAATCTTCCGTTTAATATTAAAGAAAAACTAAATTAAGCCTCATAATTTAATATAAAAATATGAATGGCAATTTTTATAAATATTTTCATTAAGATTATTGAAATAGGGCGATGTCTACTATTATCGATTATGAATAATTTTTGAAAATTAAATATTTAACTTAACGAAATATATTAATAAATTCTTAAATTGTAAGAAAATGAATCAAAATGTTATAAGAAAAAAGAATAATCTCTCCAAATTCTAAAGTAACTACTACTGAACTATCTTAATAAGTATTCTTAAAATTTTCAAATAAATTATGCTAATTTTACATTTCCTATCATTATTTTTAATTTAATTCGTTAATTTTCTAGCATTTTAAAAATTAATACTATTAAATTGAGGAACATTTTTTACCCCAACAAAAAGAATTTATATACATACTGAGGATCATTAATCTTAATATAATATATTCTATCACACTACTGCGCTTAGCAGCAGAATGATTTTGGAAATCAATGCATAATTATTTATGAAAATGCCTTTTCGAGACCTAAATGATATGCATTTTTCAGAGTTTATAAAAAGTCTCATATTTATTTCACTTTTTTTTATAATTAATTTACATATATGCAATTAAATGCAGTTACATTAGTTTTTATTTTTTCAATTCCACGATTGTTTTCTATTTTATCAATATTACTAATTCTTTTATAATATAAAAATGATTAAACTTTTACAAATAAGACACAACGGTCTCTTCAATTTTTATCTCATCAACTTTCTCTACATTCTCATATGAATTGTTTGTATTTTCAGTTATAAATACTTAGAAGCAGAAATTAATATTTTTTATATTATTTAATTAAATTTATATGTTTAAAATAGGTAAAAGTTGATAGAACAAGAAAATAATCTGAGAATTAAGATATTTTATTTAATCATACAGTGAAAGAAAATTACTGCTGTAATACATTTAAAATAATTGATCCTACTAAAACAACATTAGAAACAAAAGATATGAAAATATAGATTTTAAGACTTAGTAATTAATTCTGCAACTAGTAAGTAAGTGAGGACTTTGAATGCATTAATATTCTTAGGCAAGAATTACTTGTGCTGTATTGCTATCAATAAGCCACTTTGAATGAAAATGGATATAAAAGATATGGATTTAGTCTATGATGATAGAATTGATTGCAAAATAATTATTAGAATAGTCAATTTAATAAGAAAGAAAGCTTCACCATCCCTATATCATTAGAATATAAAAAGTCAAAGAGCTCAAATAGCCAGATATTTTTAATACCATATATATCGTTCAATATTTAGCTAAACACGATTTAAAGAAAGTTAAAATAAGTGCTTTTCACTAGTAGATAAAATATATTGAGATTATGGTATATAATTGATAATGAACAGTAAAATATTTGTTTACCACAAATGTGTTGGTAAATGGAACTGCAACATGAAGATCTGTGACTTTTATCCTTGCAGAAGCTTTACAAGTTCTGAGAGTGTCGCTGAGCTTATGGTTTGCAATAAATTCAATGATGATGATGATGATGATGATGATGAGGTGTAAATGCAGTTCCTAGTTATTTTTTACTTGAAAAGAAATGAGCAACACCTATTACAAAGATAATGGTCTAATATAGTTTAGAAGATGGAAAGCAATAAAGTTTAAACTCTATGATTATAAGCCAGAGGGAGAAAGGAAGAAGTAAATATATGAATATATAGAGGAATTGCACTCATCTCTAGTGGTATTTCCTATTGAGAGGTCCATTTATATTAAGAGGAATTCTGTAAGAGCTAAATGAAAATTTTAACCCATAATCATGATGCTATAAAAGAATCTTGAAATGGCTCTGCTTGAGACGAGAAAATGATTGATTAGAAGAGAATATACTTAAACGTGAAAAACTTAGACGTAAAAATGTTAAAATTTAGAATCAAACTTGAGTTATTCTTAGATTAAATAATATATCAAGAATAGTGTAAATAAAATAACCTAAATGAAGGAGACTAAATACTATTTGTATTTAATTGAAAGTGTTTGTAATTAATTATTGCCATATATAAAAACTGTCCTTATTTACTTAAAGTGTATGAATATCTTATGATATTTCTTTGATCTATTTTATATTTTTATTTTAGTTAGCCCTGTACAAATTGTTAATTTCATAGCTTTAAGTCTATAAAGTTAATAGCTGATAGGAATTTTTATATATTACTTCTCTATTTACTCAAAAATTGACCCTATTAAATTAAAATAAGGAGTTACATGCTTTGATCACTAAACCGCATCAAGTGGTCATTTATGAAAAGCTTTCCCTCCTGACTCATATACTATTCACAAAGTATGTTAATTTGGGAGGGGAAGTTTCCTGCTAAGGCAAAAGTTCCCTTCTCCCCCCTTATAAGTATCTTGCTCGCATAAAATTTATGCATTTTTATGTATAATTTATTTCGATAATTTTATTCATTTCTAAATATATTACCTTTGTTAATTCATAATTAATTAAATAAATCAAATAATTTTGATTAGAGTTTAAAATAGAAATTTAATTAAATGGTTTTTATTAACAATAAATTGTTTACTTTCAATAAAAATATTTTTAAATATTTTAAATAAGAAAGAAAAAACTTAAGCATTAATGATTATATGTATTTTAATCAAAATTATTATATAATTATTGAAAATTTTGAGCGATACTAATGAGTCAAGTTTTTGTTGAAAATAAAAAAAGATAAAATATTTTTATTGAAAAATTTAAAAAATAATTTATGCAAGGCAGGAAATTACCTCGGGTGCAGGAAACTTTCTTCGGGGGCAGGAAACTTCCCCCTATTATTTTTTTTAAAACAAAAATATTCTGATTAACTTGGATACTGACTCTCTCGATGATCACAAGTCTCTACATAAATAGTCTTTGATTATTTATAGAATTTTGCTAATTTTACTCAAGTTTTACGGGATCAAGTAAGGCTATGTTGTTGTTTAGAAATGGAATAAGATCATACAAAATTAAAATCGGTAATAAATATACAATAATTACTCTGTTAATGGCAATAACTTGATAGATTATGCTAGATTTGAATAGTTGATAACAAATAATAAACAAAAATGAAAATGTTAACGGTGGAGGAGCTGCTGTTCATTCAATAAAAATGCAGTTATAAAGAAAATATCTATCTCTTAATTATTAGAGGGGTCTTTCCCTGGAAAAGACGTTTGTACAGAACAACTGTGATTTTAATAAATTCCACAAAATAATGACTAAGGAATCAAAACCCCAAAACCCCTTAGTGAGGTTTATAAGTGCTTTGATTTGCAGGGTATAGTTGGGGTCTTATTGGGGTTAGTAGAGAAATTAGGCCAATTTGCAATATGAGAAATAGAAATTAGCGAAATTTAGGGTCTATATATGATGAGAAATATTTAGATTTACTGCTTAAGCTTAGGTATGGTACGAGTATTAATAGAGACGAAATCAAACCAGTACTGAATTATGCAGCTATAGCAAAGCTCTTACACAAGAGTGTCTACTGTTAGGTATCACTGCATGTTAGCTGTTTAGCATTTTAATTCAGGCACTTGAAAGCATCCTGCAAGAAAATAAAAGTTCTCACAGCACCATATTGACTACCTCTGCGACTCGAAGACTTTGAAGTATTGGGCACACTTTCCATTAGACTAGCGAGCTGTGATGTTTCATCGTAAGTTTCCTGACATGCGTATCTCTCCTTAGACTATAGCCAATATTTATAGAAGAAATGGTATTACTTTCAAGACTGTCAACAGAGTGAAGAGAGTGATTGATTTTACAGTGCCATTTTATAGTAATAATTTAAACTATATATATGATTAAATGCAGAGAGCTATTACTAATAACATCAAGTTCATACACGCTGATGAAGCTGTATTCACCTTCAACACTTTTATTAATAAGTCTTGGTATAAGAAGTATGATAATATAGAAGTTTATGACTAAAAAGTGAAGGTAGTCACCCATGCAATATTAGCTGGTATAAGTGAAGATTCAGGCTTAGAGAGTTATGTTATTCACCCTCGCTCTATTAAGCGAGAGTAGTATATAGAGTTTTTACATAAACTCAGAGAGAAGTATAGTAACCAAGAGATCATCCTGTTTGTTGAAAACCTTTCAGTTCATAAGACTAAGGAGTCTAAGAAAGCTTGTGAAGAGTTAAACATAACTCCTGTATACAACGTTCCTTATAGCCCATAATTTAATGGAATTAAATTCTACTGGAGCTAAATCAAGACTCACTACAAGAAGCTGCTGCTGTATCATCTTTTGCATGACTTGCCCATCGATACAGTTGACTTAATTCAAAGCAGCTGTAAGAGAGTGAGCATAGATAAGACAACAATTTGTGCTAGAGAGGGAAGAATGAATGTTTATAAATAAGTTTTAGATTTAAACGAATGAATATATTCACATATTAAATTAACCCAGAAAGGGATTTGGCTTCTCTTTCTTCTCCTCTTCTTATGGCTTGCTTGGGCCCATGTTTCTTCTCTTTGTGCCAGCTCCTGCATCTATGTTCATTTCTTCTGGCTTTTAAACATCTTTATAAAGTCTCTTGCTCACTTCATAAATAGTCTATGACTTTCTCTCTCTGTGAACCTTCGCATGCTCTTTCATTAGGAATATACCAGTTCCAGGTTTCCCTACAAAGTATTATGAATCAAAGCTTACGTAGAGAGGAATGGATGCTTCTTAAGCTCAGCGAGCCAGGTCTCGCTTATTAGTATGCCTTGCTTCTTTTAATGTTCAGGAGAAATAGAGTAGCGTTTTTTGTGAGCTTCTTCAATGATCTCTCTGAGATAACTCTCTCTTAAAGTGCCAAGAACACCAAAGAAGAAGCTCCTTTCTGGAAGCTTGTTGGAGAGTTGTTTCTTGGTAGGAAGATAAACAACCAACTCTTCATCATTCATCGCATCCTCGTAGAGATTAGTGACTGAAATCTCTGGGTAGTTTGGTATATCTATCAACTTTATTTCATTGTTTTTAAAGGCTTTCTTCTCATCGCAGAGTATAGCTTTTAAGAATGAAATTTTGGTACCTTCCATCGTTGGAAGGAATAAACCAACTATAGCATTGATTAAGTATATGTCACATGCTTACCATGCTAAGTGAGGTATCGATAGAGATCTTCCTTGCTTCTAAATCTTGAGATCATTTCTTAAGCTCCAAGCCTCTTCATTGCAGTACTTATAGATTCCATCCTTGTTCCTTCTCTTCTTATTGAATTTCAAATTACAATATATAGAGTTCTGGATCCTACTATTAAAAATCTTAGTATTAAATATGGGCATCTTATAGGAGGTCAACCTGGTAAGGATACGTGGAGAAAGCTGGCAGAAGCCTGTATCAAACTTCAGAGATGGAGCTCCATTTTTATCAATTTAGTTCCATTAAATTAGTACTAAATTTGTTTAAATTTAATTAGTACCGGTACTAAATTCGTTTAAATTTAATTGGTACCAATTTAATAGTACCAAAACTTAATTAGTACCAAGTTTTAAACTAATGAGGTTTTAATGGAAAAGTTCCAAAATGGTTCAAAACCTAATTGGTACCAGTACCAACTCAATTTTATACTTGGTTGGTACCTAAATCGAAATTATTAAGTATGAAATTAGAAAAATTATATTTATAAACTAAGCATAAATATGATCTCTAACACCTTATATTCAACCATAATTGTTGTCGTATCAACTCCTATACAGAGTGACTATAGCCAGAATAGTTATTAGAGCTTTATAATAGAAATTTAAATTTGAATTTAAACATGGCGTCCAACTTAAATCGTAAGGCAGTTTCTCTTGGAACAGGTCAATCATTACTCAACTTTGGCTCCTCCAAGAAACCAGAAGTAATTTATATTGAAAAGGAGGTTGAGCTAAGAGCTCTAGAGTTTGAAGCTGAGGTCTTTAAAATATAAGTTTAAATCAAGAAGTAGAGTGCAGAGATAGGAGTTTAAATATAAGTTGAATTGGTTGAGGAAGATAAGGAACAGCAACCAATTGAAAAAATTAAAATATTTTAATGTGAAGACTGCTAAAATTTCTTCTCAACTGAGTCGAGCTTGAAGAGGCACATTATAGAAGTACATTCTGGCAAAGCCAAGATTTATTTTAAACATGACAAAGTGGATGGAAGGTACCAATGCACAACATGCATGAAGTCATATACTCACTCAGCCAAAGTAAAAAGGCATATGCAAAAGCACCACTTAAGTGAATTCCTAATTAAAGATAAAGAAACTTAAAAGCTTATACCTGCTAAAAGAAAAAATAACTCTCTTGAGTCATAAAGAGAACAGGAGGAAAGGCTCAAGAGGCAGAAGCGTTTTGAATCAATGAATCAGCCAGCAAATGGTACTCTTATAGCATGTCTTTAAGAGAGAGCTATGTATATACCTGCATTGAATGCAATTGATATTGAAAGCTGTATTGAAAATTACTTGCATTTTGACTTGTCAAACAAGGCTAAGCTGATAGTGGTTGATGAGTATGCTTACAAAGTATATCCTTTCAAGTATCTCATTAAAAATGAGCAGTATCAAAATGAATTTGCAAATGAATACATAATACTGAGGGAGGCTTAGAAAAAATAGTTTAAGAACTTGCTTAGACTTGATGGAGTTATTCTTGGGCATGGCTTTGTTGCATTAAGACTGAAAAAGTTTGAAATGACTTTAAGAGAGTATCTCTATCATAATAGATACCCAGATGATTTAAATGAGATACTGTCAGAAATGATTAAGGGTGTTTAAGAGCTCCATGAACTTGGGTATGTACATAGAGATTTGAAGCCTGAAAATGTTATGTTAAATCTCTGTCCTTTAGAAATTGTAGTCATTGATTTCAATAGAGCAATAAGATAAGAAATTGTGACTTTGGCTAAGGTGCTTGGCACTCCAGGATACTTTCCAATCAGGGAGAAGTGGACTAATGGCTCTGTTTAATGGGATGTATGGGCAGTTGCTGCCATAATCTTAGAGTGCGATATGGAAAATATGTCTTACTTTGGAACAAAGCACGAAAAATAATCAATAAGTTTGGCTTCTAAACATATACAACAGGAAGATGTCTGCAATGAAATTAAGAAGCTTGTAGAGATGATAATCGTGAGAGCTCCAGCTTATCCAAGATAATCGCTAGAAGACATACATGAAGCACTCAAGAGAGCTAGATTCAAGAGGTACCACAAAGATAAGCAGATAAAATTTGTTTGAATTAAATACAATAATACTCATTAAATATTCATTAAATTCACAAAAAACCTGCATTTTCTCTACTAACCCCAATAAGACCCCAACAATACCCTACAAATCAAAGCACTTATAAACCTCACTAAGGGGTTTTGGAGTTTTGAATTCGCATCTTTTCCAATGGATATTTATAAGATGGAGAATGGCTTTATAATATAACTGTTTTAACTATATTTCATGACCATTAACACATTAGTATTTATCATTAATCAATTTCTCTAATTCACTTATTTTCATAAAATTCAGCATGATAATTTGATGATTGCCTAGAGGAAACGCAACTCAAAACTCTCATTTTTTTATAGCTTTGTCCTTTACTTCCACGATTTTAAAGATAGAGTTATACGACTAGCCAAGAACCTCGCTTTACTTTACGTAATTAGAAGTTACCAAAAGAAAGACGTAAGTTGAGTGTAAGAACAACAAATTATTTTCAAAGAAGCAGGAAGTAAAAGTTAGATCGATACTTAAAATGATGTCCTTGAGAAGGGTTATTCATTCAAAGAGCTAGATACTCCAGAATTAAGTATGATAAAAATTAATAATACTCAACAGTAAACAGTGAGCAAAAATGGATCTTTCAGAGTTAAATCGCTTAACTCTATATTACTTTTGTGTATTTTAAAACTAATAAAAATTCTTTCTAGTGAATAGCTGCTTTGAAATAGTAGTTATAATTTATTTTATTGCTTAATTTAAATTCTTTTAAACTCTCCAAATTTTTACATTTTATCTTTTATTTAATAAACTAAATAATTATTATAATTAATTGTAATTTTCTGCTATTTTTCCCATTACGTGAAAGAACATTAATAGTATTACAACTTTTATGTAAAACTTGCTAAAAATTAATCTTTTGACCATTAAACATTTCCTCAATTAAAAGTAGTTTTAACAATATTTATTAACTACTTTTCAAGCATTCTTAGTAAATGAAACCAATATAAGATTGAACTATAAAAATAAAATATATATAAAAAGAATATAGCGACGTATAAGTATATAAAAATATTTAGATATTCCTAGTGATCTAATGATATGGTAGATAGCTTATAAAAGTTTATAAAAAAACTTTGATAGCCCAAATAATATTAGAATGAAGATCTAATTTAATTGAAATTATTGTTTGCCAACAAAGATTTAGATGCCTGACTTTGCCTTATTAAATACAAAGAATTGTTCTTATATGAATAAACATATTTTCTGAGAATAAATCAATTAGGAATCTCATATTTTATATTTGGCGATAATTAATTTTTATAATATAGAATTCAAGTTTGGATAGATGCTTTAGTAGAATGTATAATATATAAAAGGTAAATATTTACTAGAAAAAACTAATTTCTTAAAATAGGCTATTAAATTTGAAAAATTTAATAGCCTTAATAAGCTAAGTTCTTTTAATATTGGTTATTTATTATAATTTATATAAAAATCATTTTCATAAGCTTAATCTAATTGAGTAGTATATTAAACCCTTCTGAAAAGAGATATGAGAAATTAATAAATTAATTTACATCTGTTAATTATATATTTTGTCTCATTTGAATGTCATAAAAATATTTAATTTAATTGTTTAATTAACGACTATTAATTATATTTTTATAATTTCAAGATCTAGCATTCAAAACCCCAAAACCCTTAGTGAGGTTTATAAGTGCTTTGATTTGTAGGGTATAGTTGGGGTCTTATTGGGGTTAGTAGACAAAATGCAGGTTTTATCTTAATTTAATGAATATTTAATGAATTTTAGTTTACTTAAATCATACAAATTTTATCTGCTTGTCTTTATTTTATTTTTGAACCTTGCTCTCTCAAGTGGGTCAAGTATGTCATCTTATGTTTACCGAGGATAGTTAGGAGCTCTCACGATTATCATCTCTACTATGCTTTTAATTTCTTAGCAGAAATCTTCTTACTTTATATGTTTCTGAGCCAAACTTATTGATTATTTTTCATGCTTTGTACCAAAGTAAGACATACATTCCATGTCACTTTCTAATATTATTGCTGCTACTGCCCAAACATCCCATTAAACAGAACCATTAGTCCACTTCTCTCTTATTGGGAAGTAACCTGGAGTACCAAGTACCTGTGCTAAAGTGACAATCTCCTATCTTAAAGCTCTATTGAAATCGATAACCACTACTTCTAAAGGGCAGAGATTTAGCATAACGTTTTCAGGCTTCAAATCTCTATGAACATATCCAAGTTCATGCAACTCCTTAACACCCTGAATCATATCTGAGAGTATATCGTTTAAATCATCAGGGTATCTATTGTGATATAGGTAGTCTCTCAGAGTCATCTCAAATTTCTTTAGCCTTAATGCGATGAAACCATAACTTAAAATAACACCATTTAGCTTAAGCAAATTCTTGCAGTCTTTTCTTTAGGCCTCTCTAAGTACCATGTATTCATTTGAAAACTCATTCTAATACTGTTGGTTCTTAATAAGATAACTGATTGGATACACCTTGTATGCATACTCATCAACTACTATGAGCTTTGCTTTTGCAGGCACGTTTATATTCAAGTAGTTTTCAATACAAGTGCTGAGATCAACTGCATTTAATGCAGGTATATTCATAGCCTTCGCTTAGAAGCATGCTAAAATTGTATTACCTGCTGGCTGGTTCATCGATTCATATCGCTTCTGTCTCTTGAGTCTCTCTTGCTGCTCTCTTTATGACTCAAGAGTATTAGATTTTCTTTTAGCTGGCACTAGTTTTTTAGTATCTTAATCTTCAATCAAGAACTCACTGAGGTGATGCTTTTGCATATGCCTTTTAACTTTAGCTGAGTGTGTATATGATTTCATGCATGTCGTACACTAATACCTACCATCTACCTTTTCATGCTTGAAATAGATCTTAGCTTTGCCAGAGTGTACCTCTTTATGGTGTCTCTTCAAGCTTTGTTCAGTTGAGAAATGATTCTAGCAGTCTTCACATTAATATGTTTTTATCTTTGCGATTGGTTGCTGTTCTTTTAGCTCCTCAACATAATCAATTTAAGTTTAAACCCCTATCTCTGCGCTCTCCCTCTGGTTTAATACTTCTATGATAAAAACCGTTGCTTCAAATTCAAGAGCTCTTAGCTCTACCTCCCTCTCAACATAAATGATTTCAGGCTTTCTAGTGGAGCCAAAGTTGAGCATTGATTGACCTGCTCCTAATAGTGCTGCTCTACGATTTAAGTTGACCGCCATGTTTAAATTCAAATTTAAATTTCTATTATAAAGCTCTTAAAACCTCAAGAACTATATCTGGACTATAAAAAAGTTGCAACAGCATTAATGTTGGTTTGATCTAAGATCTAAGACTTCATATTTATACTCAGTTTATAAGTATAATTTTCGTAATTTTACTCTTAATAATTTTGATTCTGGTACCAACTCAGATAAAAATCAGGTTGGTACTGGTACCAATTAAGTTTCAAACCAGATTGGAACTTTTCCATTAAAACCTCACTAGATTAAAACGAGGTACTAATTAAGTATTGGTACCATTAAATTGGTACCAATTAAATTTAAACGAATTTAGTACCGGTACTAATCAAACTTAAACAAATTTAGTACTATTTAATGGAACTAATGATAAAAATGGAGCTCCATCTCTAAAGTTTGTTACAGCTTCTGCCAGCTTTCTCCACGTATCCTTACCAGGTTGACCTCCTATAAGATCCATATTTAATACTAAGATTTTTAACAGTAGGATCCAGAACTCTATATATTAAAATTTGAAATTCAATAACAAGAGAAGGAACAAAGATGGAATCTATAAGTACTGCAATGAAGAGGGTTGAAGCTTAAGAAATGATCTCAAGATTTAGAAGCAAGGAAGACCTCTATCGATACTCACTTAGCATGGTAAGCATGTCACATATACTTAATCATATACTATAGTGGGTTTATTCCTTCCAACGATGGAAGGTACCAAAATTTCATTCTTAAAAGCTATACTCTGCGATGAAAAGAAAGCCTTCAAAAACAGTGAAATAAAGTTGAAAAAAATACCAAACTACCCAGAGATTTCAGTTACTAATCTCTACGAAGATGCGATGAAAGATGAAGAATTAGTAGTTTATCTTCCTACCAAGAAACAACTCTCCAACAAGCTTCCGAAAGGAGCTTCTTCTTTGGAGTTCTTGGCACTTTAAGAGAGAGTTATCTCAGAGAGATCATTGAAGAAGCTCACAAAAAACGCTACTCTATCTCTCCAGAAGATTAAAAAAAGCAAGGCAAACTAATAAGCGAGACCTGGCTCGCTGAGCTTAAGAAGCATCCATTCCTCTCTAGTAAGCTTTGATTCATAACTTTGTAGGGAAACCTGAAACTGATATATTCCTAATGAAAGAGCATGCGAAGGTTCACAGAGAGAGAAAGTCATAGACTATTTATGAAGTGAGCAAGAGACTTTATAAAGATGTTTAAAAGCCAGAAGAAATGAACATAGATGCAGGAGCTGGCACAAAGAGAAGAAATATAGGCCCAAGCAAGCCATAAGAAGAGGAGAAGAAAGAAAAGCCAAACCCCTTTATGGGTTAATTTAATATGTGAACATATTCATTCATTTAAATCTAAAACTTATTTATAAACATTCATTCTTCCTTCTCTCGCACAAACTGTTGTCTTATCTATGCTTACTCTCTTGCAGCTACTCTGAATCAAGTCTACTGTATCTATAGGCAAGTCATGCATTAGGTGATATAGAACAAGTTTCTTGTAGTGGGTTTTGATTTAACTCCAGTAGAATTCAATTTCCATTAAATTAAGGGCTGTAAGGAACATTTTATACAGGAGTAATGTTTAACTCTTCATAAGCTTTCTTAGACTCCTTAGTCTTATGACTGAGAAGTTGTCAACCAACAGGATGATCTCTTAATCGTTGTATTTATCTCTCAGCTTATGTAGGAACTCTATGTACTACTCTCGCTTAATAGAGCGAGGATGAATAACATAACTTTCTAAGCCAGAGTCTTCACTAATACCTCTAAAATTGCATGAGTTATAACCTTTACTTTCTAATCGTAGACTTCTATATTATCATACTTCTTATACCAAGACTTTTAATAAAGGTGTTGAAGGTAAACACAGCTTCATCAGCGTGTATGAACTTAATGTTATTATCTATAGCTCTCTGCATTTAATCATATATATAGTTTAAATTATTACTATAAAATGGCACAGTAAATCAATCACTCTCTTCACTCTGTTGGCAGTCTTGAAAATAATACCATTTCTTCTATATAATATTGGCTATAGTCTAAGGAGAGATACGCATGTCAGGAAACCTGCGATGAAACATCACAGCTTGCTAGTCTAGAGTAAAGTGTGCCCAATACTTCAAAGTCTTAGAGTCGCAGAGGAAGTCAATATGAGCCTGAGAGAACTTTTATTTTCTTGCAGGATGCGTTCAACAACCAGAATTAAAATGCTAAACAGCTGGCAAGCAGTGATACCTAACAGTTGAGGCACTCTTGCGTAATAACTTTGCTATTGCTGCATAATTTAGTACAGGTTTGGCTTAGTCTATAATAATACTTGTACCATACCTAAGCTTAAGCAGTAAATCTAAATATTACTCGTCGTAAATAGACCCTAAATTTCGCTAATTTCTATTTCTCATTTTGCAAATTGGCCTTATTTCTCTACTAACCCAATAAGACCCCAACTATACCCTACAAATCAAAGCACTTATAAACCTCATTAAGGGGTTTTGGGGTTTTGAATGTTTAATTATTTTAGGAGGTCCTCCAAATTAAGTTCAAACTTTATTATGAGTTAAAATTTAAGGTTAAAACCTAATTAGGAGCATATGAAATAAAAAAAAATTTAATAACTTTACCTCCAAATTAAGTTCAAACTTGATTTGGAGGACCTCCTAGAGAAACAAAACTTCATTAGGAGTATTTTAATTTACTAAAATGTATAAAATTTCATAAAATATGTCAACTTACAGTCTTTTATGGTTAGTTAATTTTCTTACCTCTCAGCAAAGAATCTACTAGAGTGTCTTATACTCGACTACTCTTGTTTATCTAGATAGATTTTATCATTATTATAATAAAATATATCAGAAAACTAAAATGAGCGCTAACCTTTTGGGAAGAGCGGCATTACTTGGATCATGTCAATAAAAGTTATCATTCCAGCAACCAAGAAAAGTAGAGACCAGAGACGCTTGTACTCAGTGGGAGCCTACTTATGACAACTTTGACCAGTCTAGCTTTGAGATTTAATATAAGTTAATTAGGAGGTTATAATAGAAGCTGTCTAAATTGAGGAGGAAGTTAAACAACCCTCCAATAGAGCATTAATAAATACCAGCCAAAGTTGACTATTAATGCAAAGAATGCAATAATGTTTACCCTTACAAGTCAACTTATAAGAGACACTTGAGAGATATACACAACGATATGTCAAGGTTATATCTCAAGCATCAAAAGAAAGATGGGAATTATGTCTGTGAGTTCTGTGAGAAGCCATATTCTCATACTAGAGACCTCAAAGTGCACTTAAAGAAAAACACAATTAAAGCTTTGTCTTTATTCATGAACCTACAGGGAATAGATTCCTCTAAAAGAGGAGATCAAGAAACCCAGTGGAGTCTCTTAGAGTTGATCTAGAAGTAAGTAAAAATGAAGAAAGCAGTCAAGAACTTTCCAGTCTCTGAGATCAATAAAATCATGGTTAAAATAGAGGCAATTAAGATTCCTTTATTAAAAATTATTGACTAAGATTCTTGCCTAGAAAGCTACCTCACTCTTGAAGATAAAATAGAGAGAGAGTCATTACAGATGACTAATATGCTTACAAGATATATCCATTCAATTACTTCCTTGCTGATGACAAGTTAAAAATGGAATTTGCAAATGAATATTATGCTCTTTAAAAGGCAAAGTTAAATGAGTGCAGGCATATCATATAGCTTGATGCTATTTTACTTGGTAAAGATCATGTAGCCTTCAGGCTTCCATTACTTGAAATGACTTACAGACAATTCTTATCTGACAATAGATGTCAGAGATAAATTGGCTAGATTGTATAGCAGATAGTTGAGGGGATAGAAGAGCTTCACAAGCTAGGTTATGTTCATAGAGACTTAAAGCCAGAGAATATCATGTTGAACTTTCACCCTCTTAGAGGTTATATTATAGACTTCAACAGAGCTCAAAGAGTGCAAGCCTCTGCATAAGGAAATGTATACGGCACTCCTGGATATTTCCCAGAGAGAGAGGATTGGAGAGATGGAGACACTTAATGGGATATCTGGGCTCTAGCAGTAATAATAATAGAGAGCGACATGACAAGAAACGATTACTTTAGCTGCAAGGGAGAGAGAGATTCTAAGCAGAGAATCAAACAATATCTCGATAAAAATAAAATAAATGGAGGTCTCAGAGAACTTGCATACTCAACTATTATCAAGCCAAGCTAAACGAATTAACAAACAATAGAAACAATCAAAATCAACTTAGAAAGATAAAATTCAGAGAACTGCCACATGACTCTAAGCTTATGTTTGTGTGAAATATTTTAAAAACTCGCTTGTTATACTCGCTTAAAATACTAATATTTAAACATTAAACCCCTACATAACTATTAAAACCCTAATAAAGTATGCACTAATAGTCTACTTTTATCAATCAAAAACTCAATCAAACTACTGAAAGGGTTTTGGGGTTTTGATTCTCTAAACGATAAAAGGAGAAGTGGATAGTTGACAATGAATAAATCTGAATAGATTGAGATAATTGCAAACATGGTCTGGCTAGACGAAAGAATCAGAAGGCTAGAGACTCACGAATACTACTAACCAATCAAGAAAGTATTCAGAATAACATATGCCAAAAAGAAAAACCAAGATTTAGACGAATTGAGATTAAATGCATGCAAATAAATTTGAACAATCAAGTGAAAGAAAGTGCAGATAAGCTTGATAACACTAATCAGAAAGTTATAGAAAGTAAACAAGGAAGGAACAGAATTGAACATGCGGGAAATCGCAACAGATAATCTTAAAGTTTGTTATTTTCCAGCTGTGGTTTATTTATAAGATGTTTTGAATTTCAAATATTTTTTATTACCTAAGTTTACTGATCCCAATTTATAAAAGTTCTTAATACTTAAATGAATTATATATAGATAATAAAAACAATAATCTTTAAAAAATGTGATAAAAAAACAACTACTTCCAATATTCACCATATATTGATAAAAATTGTTATTCTTATAAAATAATGATTCTTTGTATTTATAATAAAGTTTAGTTTAATTCTACACAGACTTTAAACTTGCTACACATAGAATCATGAAACATCTGAAGATTTAGGTTGGTTTGTAAATTAATTATTAAAATAAAATCAACAAAATATTAAATTCTAAGATTATCTCTCTTATAAGAAAATTATAATTATAAAGCGTATAATATATGGGATGATAAAAATACAAATTAATTAATGAAAATTAAAGAGATGAGAGAAATCTTATAATTCAAAAAAAGTATAATCAATATAATAATAAGGTGAATAAAATCTTAAAATAATGCTGAATAGAAACAAATTCTTAAATGACCCAGGCTTGATCTGCTTGAATTAGAATACTAATTTTCAAGAAATAATCTATAAGCCTAGAAGAATTTATCATCTTAAATTTGATTTATGCTAAATCATAGAACTTTTTCTGAAAAAAAATAATTAAATTATAACTTTATAAAATTTATAAAGCTCAAGGAATAAATTTACAAATGCTCTTAATCAGCATATTTAAAAACAGAAAAAAAAGAATTAAACATTAAATAATATATAAATTACCAAACATACCCTTTAATGATAATATGCTCTATAAATAGAAATCACAATTTATCTTGATAAAACTATTTTATAAAACACATTGTGTTAACATGAAGTTCTGGTCAATGAAATATTAATATCAGGTTTTATTTTATTTAATTAGTAAGTTTGTGTAAATACACACAAGCAAGTTCCCGATATCACTTGTGGAAAGTTTGGATAAGAGCAAATTATTATTAAGTAATAATTGGTAAAACTTCCATACCTGCAAATTATTATTGATGAACTTAGAGAGAGATATGAGGGAAGAAATCTAATAATTTTTCTTACTAATTTAATGGCAGATCACTCATAGTTATTAGAAGAATAAGTTTTATAAATGGATGAAGGCTAGTTTCAATAGCAACTCTTCATCAAATAAAATGGTATTTTCCAGAGTAAAGAAATTCCGGACATAAATTATATGTCAAAATATCATCATAGAGAATAAAAAATCAAACTATTTGTGTGAAGAATAATCTATTTAATTAATATAAGCAATTGATTGCAAAAACTGCGAAAAAATAGATCCACACAACAAATGAGCACTCGATAAACTAGACATAAATAATTTATTGACATAATTTTTATATTTTGCTTTAATTGATTTATGTTCACATATTATTTTGCAATCTTTTGGATGGAGGACTCATAATAAAATGGGAATAATTATTTAATTTCATAAAATTCTAATTATCTTGGGTGTTGATACCGGGAAGTCCCAGAAAAATCAGGATGTCCCAGGATCACCAGGACGTCCCAAGTGACATCAGGACGTCCCAAATTATATATTTGTGTAAAAAAATAAAAATTTCTATTTCTTTTAAATATAATTTCTTATTAACAATAAATAATAATCTATGAAAGCTTACTTGAATAAAAAAGCTGATTATTATAAACCTATCATTAAAATAAAGTATAACATATTGCTGGAATACATTTTATTTTATAAAAATATATTTTATTTATATCAAAATATAAATTACAAAGTTATCCAAAAAGGTTATTATCAATAATTACAGAATTGTATTAAGCTTTATATTAATATTGAATATATTTTTTAGATAATAAGGGTACAGAAATGCAAACTTTAGATATATTTATATTTATATGTTTATTTTAAATAAATAAAAATTAATTATTTTCTTAATTTTAAGCCTCGTTCGTCTGGACATGATCTTGTAAAAGATAGCTATCTTGAACTTTAATTAGGTCTTAATAATTATTCTAACATCCCAGAAAGCTTTATTACAGATGAGCCACATGATTTAATCTGAAAACTTTATTATATCATCAACAGTGTCTCTGATGTTTCTAATATTAGAAAAAAATAAATAGGATCTCTCGCAATTCTTTCAAAGAGTATGTATTAGTACTAGAATTTCTAAAACCATTTTTAAAGTTTACATGTTGACATTGGTTATTATCATAATCGTAAAATCATGTCTATATACTTCTCTGGTAAAGTATACTTGATTTATAGTAATGATTAAAATTTCAACTTTAAATATTAATTGATAGCATGTCACATCCTTCTAATTAAAAAATTACTTCTCATTTATCATGTGCTATGTGATCTTTAATGATTTTTTATTAATATAGTCCCATATGTATTAATGTTAATCATTGTCAACGATTATAGTTTAACGATTCAAAATTATATATTTCACTTATTCATTCATATTACCTTAAAAAACATTTTTTAGAGGTGTTGACTCCGATTCTTCAAGAGGTGCTAACGCCCCATTGGGCTCTACTGATAATTATTTTGATTTGGTATAAATAGATGAGCTCTCGCATTCCTTACACTACTAGGGGTAACACCCCTTGACCCAGCCTGATAAGATTCTTATAGAATCTTTTTTTAGATACTTCGTGTTATGGTTTTACATTTTCTTACAGTAATATATAATTTGGGACGTCCTGATACTCCTGGGACGTCCTGGTAATCTTGGGACGTCCTGATTTTCCTGGGACGTCCCGGTATCAACACCCATTATCTTGATGTATTTTTGGTAGTCTTTCCTTATTTTATACCATTTATAACGTTTTTCTTTTAATGTCTGCATCTTCCCTTGAGTGCTAATCTTGAGTATTTATTGGGGTTTTTCTTTTTTTTAATTGAACAAAAATCTCTGTATTTAAAACTAACTTGAATATCTGGAGGAAGATATGATTTTCCAAAGCAATTCTTCGTTAATATAGAAGGCCTATTTATATTCTTCTTCGATATATTCTTTTTATCTAATTGCTGTAATTTTAAACAAATTAAATGATGGACTCATTTTTAATATTACTAAGTATTCCAAAGAGATAGTGCTTATCAGGCAGCACTTTTATGTCTGCACATATATTTTAGTGCCTATTTACAACTAAATCATTTTATTTTAGGGAGTATACTCCTACAACTGAGAACTCTGAGGAATTTTGGAATACTGACTATGTCTGCAGATTTTATTAGCTTTTTTTTACTGCAAAAATCATCTTTGATAAACCACTAAGTGGATTTCTTAATGCTATGCATGTGATAATCCACTAAAGAGATTAGTTGGGAACAATTACATGAATATTTGAGGTGACATAACTAATCCTGCTAGGTATTCAGGTGTTCCTCCAGTATTTAATATTTATGTTCTCGAAATTTTTATTGTGGTCTATTAATTTTTTGAGTCAATTTAATAAGTAATTTTTTATGAATATATTATTTTAAATACTTAAATATTATAATTAAGAATTAAAATTTATTGTAATTTCATGGAAAAAACGATTTACATAGTTTTTAAATATTAAGGCTACGGTTTATGTTCATTAATTTGACTTGCTCAATTGCAAAAAATCAAAATTTTAATTTTTGAATTTGATATACTTACTTTTTTCTCATCCTAATTTTATTTTATCTTTATTGATATATAAGTAAAGTTAGGATATATTATGTATAATAAAAATTAGAAAATTTATATAAAATTAAGATATATATATATCGAAAATATCAACATTAATAATTTTCATAACCATTACATTCAGATTCGTTCGTTAATTTTTGAATTGTTTCAAAACTTATAATTCTGACTTTTTTTAATTTATATACAAAGAAAAAGAGCCCTAATGGCTACCCTAGTGCGAATATTTATGTTATAAGGAGTTTATTGGTTAAATAATAATAAATTACTTTACTATTATTTACTTGAATTTTATAGTTAACTTATTATTACCCTATTAAATGCTAACCTTTAAAAAATAATTTATTATGCACTAATTATGGGTTCGTCATCACTCTAATGAGTACTTTTAGAGTAATCCTTATATCGATTATGAGCAAGAGAAAGCTAAAGGTAATCATTTAATAATTTAAAAAATAACAATAGTCTATAGATAATATTTACATTTCCTGAAAACATTAAAACATTAACATTAACATTACAATTATTATTTTTAGTTTCAGAGCTCTTGAAAAAATAGTAGATCGAAGTGTCAAAACAAGAAACCCTGAAATTTTAAGAAATTACAAATCTCCAACTAATTTAAATGCCTTTATTATTTAAGAGACATAATATAGTAGACTCTATAAATTAATAGCCTTTATCGCAAGATAACCCACAAGGAAGATATTAGTGTGAGGTGTGAATAATAAACTTAGAATCAAAACCCCAAAACCCCTTAGTGAGGTTTATAAGTGCTTTGATTTGTAGGGTATAGTTGGGGTCTTATTGGGGTTAGTAGAGAAAACGCAGGTTTTATGTGAATTTAATGAATATTTAATGAGTATTAGAGTACTTAATTCAAACAAATTTAATCTGCTTGTCTTTGTTGTATCTCTTGAATCTTGCTCTCTATAGTGGCTCAAGTATGTCATCTAAGGATTATCTAGGATATGAAGGAGCTCTCACGATTATCATCTCTACTATGCTTTTTATTTCTTCGCAGACATCTTCTTACTTTATATGCTTCTAAGCTAAGCTAATTGATTGTTTTTCATGCTTTGTACCAAAGTAAGACATACATTCCATGTCACTTTCTAAAATTATTGCTGCTACTGCCCAAACATCCCATTAAACAGAACCATTAGTCCACTTCTCTCTTATTGGGAAGTAACCTGGAGTACCAAGTACCTGTGCTAAAGTGACAATCTCCTATCTTAAGCTCTATTGAAATCGATAACCACTACTTCTAAAGGGCAGAGATTTAGCATAACGTTTTCAGGCTTCAAATCTCTATGAACATATCCAAGTTAATGCAACTCCTTAACACCCTGAATCATATCTGAGAGTATATCGTTTAAATCAACAGGGTATCTATTGTGATATAGGTAGTCTCTCAGAGTCATCTCAAATTTCTTTAGCCTTAATGCGATGAACCATAACTTAAAATAACACCATTTAGCTTAAGCAAATTCTTGCAGTCTTTTCTTTAAGCCTCTCTAAGTACCATGTAATCATTAGCAAACTCGTTCTAATACTGTTGGTTCTTAATAAGATAACTGAATGAATACACCTTGTATGCATACTCATCAACTACTATGAGCATTGCTTTTGCAGGCACGTTTATATTCAAGTAGTTTTCAATACAAGTGCTGAGATCAACTGCATTTAATGCAGGTATATTCATAGCCTTCGCGTAGAGCATGCTAAAATTGTATTACCTGCTGGCTGGTTCATCGATTCATATCGCTTCTGTCTCTTGAGACTCTCTTGCTGCTCTCTTCATGACTCAAGAGTATTAGATTTTCTTTTAGCTGGCACTAGTTTTTTAGTCTCTTAATCTTCAATCAAGAACTCACTGAGGTGATGCTTTTGCATATGCCTTTTAACTTTAGCTGAGTGAGTATAAAATTTCATGCATGTCGTACACTAATACCTACCATCTACCTTTTCATGCTTGAAATAGATCTTAGCTTTGCCAGAGTGTACCTCTTTAAGGTGTCTCTTCAAGCTTTGTTCAGTTGAGAAATGATTCTAGCAGTCTTCACATTAATATGTTTTTATCTTTTCGATTGGGTGCTGTCCTTTTAGCTCCTCAACATAATCAATTTAAGTTTAAACCCCTATCTCTGCACTCTCCCTCTGGTTTAATACTTCTATGATAAAAACCTCTGCTTCAAATTCAAGAGCTCTTAGCTCTACCTCCCTCTCAACATAAATGACTTCAGGCTTTTTAGTGGAGCCAAAGTTGAACATTGATTGACCTGCTCCTAAAAGTGCCGCTCTACGATTTAAGTTGACCGCCATGTTTAAATTCAATTTAAATTTCTATTATAAAGCTCTTAAAACCTCTATAGCTATATCTGGACTATATAGGAGTTGCAACAGCATTAATGATGGTTTGATCTAAGCTCTAAGACTTCATATTTATACTCAGTTTATAAGTATAATTTTCGTAATTTACTCTTAATAATTTTGATTCTGGTAACAACTCAGATAAAGTTCAGGTTGGTACTGGTACCAATTAAGTTTTAAACCAGATTGGAACTTTTCCATTAAAACCTCACTGGATTAAAACTAGGTACTAATTAAGTTTTGGTACTATTAAATTGGTACCAATTAAACTTAAACGGATTTAGTACCGGTACTAACTAAATTTTAACAAATTTAGTACTAATTTAATGGAACTAAATTGATAAAAATGGAGCTCCATCTCTGAAGTTTGTTACAGCTTCTACGAACTTTCTCCACGTATCTTTACAGTGTTGACCTCCTATAAGATGCCCATATTTAATAGTAAGTTTTTAAACAATAGGATCCAGAAGTCTATAAATTATAATTTGAAATTCATTAATAGGAAGAGGAACAAAGATGGAATCACTCAATGATCAAATGAAAAGAGTCGAGGCTCAAGAAATGATCTCAAGATTCAGAAGTAAGGAAGATCTCTATCGATATTTAACTTTACATGGTAAGATAACTTGACGACTATTGACATCTTAAACAGTTGGATTATTCCTTCCGACGATGGAAGGTACCAAAATCTCATTTCTAAGAGCGATACTCTGTGATGAGAAGAAAGCCTTCAAAAACACTGAAATTAAGTTGATAGAAATACCAAACTACCCTGAGATTTCAGTCACTAATCTTTATGAGGATGCCATGTAAGATGAGGAAGTGGTAGTTTACCTTCCTACCAAGAAACAACTCTCTAATAAACTACCAGAGAGGAACTTTTTCTTTGGTGGTCTTGGTACAATAAAAGAGGAGTATCTCAGAGAAATAATTGAAGAAGCACATAAGAAACGATATTCTATCCCTCCTGAAGACTAAAAAAAGCAAGGCATTCTAATAAGCTCAGCTTGGCTAGAGGAACTTAAGAAGCATCCTTATCTTTCAAGTAAGCTTTGACATATAACTTTGTAGGAAATCTGGCACTGGCATATATCTTATGAAAGAGCATGCAAAGGTTCACAGAGAAAGAAAGTCGCAGACAATTTATGAGGTGAGCAAGAGGCTTTATAAAGAGGTCTAAAAACCAGATGAAATGAACATAGATGCAGGAGCTGGCACTAAGAGAAGAAATAAGGGCCCAAGCAAGCCATAAGAAGAGGAGAAGAAAGAGAAGCCAAACCCCTTTATGGGTTAGTTTAATATGTGAACTTATTCTTCATTTAAATCTAAAACTTACTTATAAACATTCATTCTTCCCTCTCTCACACAGACTGTTATCTTATCTACGCTCACTCTCTTACAGCTGCTTTGAATTAAGTCTACTGTATCGATGGGCAAGTCATGCATAAGATGATACAGCAGCAGCTTCTTGTAGTATGTCTTGATTTAACTCCAGTAGAATTCAATTCCATTAAATTAAGGGCTATAAGGAACGTTGTATACAGTAGTTATGTTTAGCTCTTCATAAGCTTTCTTAGACTCCTTAGTCTTATGAACTGAGAGGTTATCAACAAACAGGATGATCTCTTGGTTACTATACTTCTCTCTGAGCTTATGTAGGAACTCTATATACTACTCTCGCTTAATAGAGCGAGGGTGAATAACATAACTCTCTAGGCCTGAATCTTCACCTATACCAGCTAAAATTGCATGGGTGACTACCTTCACCTTTTAATCAGAGACTTCTATATTATCATACTTCTTATACCAAGACTTATTAATAAAGGTGTTGAAGGTAAACACAGCTTCATCAGCATGTATGAACTTGATGTTATTAGTAATAGCTCTCTGCATTTAATCATATATATAGTTTAAATTATTACTATAAAATGGCACTGTAAAATCAATCACTCTCTTCACTCTGTTGACAGTCTTGAAAGTAAAACCAGTTCTTCTATAAATGTTGGCTATAGTTTAAGGAGAGATACGCATGTCAGGAAACTTGCGATGAAACATCACAGCTCGCTAGTCTAGTGGAAAGTGTGCCCAATACTTTAAAGTCTTCGAGTCGCAGAGGTAGTCAATATGGTGCTGTGAGAACTTTTATTTTCTTGCAGGATGCTTTCAAGTGCCTGAATTATAATGCTAAACAGCCAACAAGCAATGATACCTAACTGTTGAGGCACTCTTACGCAGGAGCTTTGCTATAGCAGCATAATTCATAAATGGTTTGACTTAATCTCTATTAATACTTGTACCATACCTAAGCTTAAGCAGTAAATCTAAATATTAATCATCATAAATAGACCCTAAATTTCGCTAATTTCTATTTCTCATATTACAAATTGGCCTAATTTCTCTACTAACCCAATAAGACCCCAACTATACCCTACAAATCAAAGCACTTATAAACCTCACTAAGGGGTTTTGGGGTTTTGAATGTTTAAATTTCTGATGATAAAGGCTGCTTATTCGCTCATTTATATTCCTATCTTTTGGAAGATTTAACTGCTGCACAATATTCTAATATAGTATATTAAATCTAATTAACTTTTATATTAAGATAATCAAGCAGATTGAATGCTTAAATGTAAAATATAGATCAAGTACACAGTAACTGTTCACAATAGTGAGTGTTTAAGTTGAAAATTTATGTTCGAGAAATGTAAATAAATATGAAGTTTAGATAAAAATTTCAACTAAACTCTTTTAGAAGGTGTTGTAATTATTGTATAATAAAGGCATGAAAGCTAAAAGAATTAGAAGCTTAGTGTTAAATGGAAAAAGATTTTATTAGATATATTTTCAAAATGTTAGATGAAAATTAATAGCTGTTCTTGAGATTTCTTAGAAAGTAGTGGATGCATCACTATAACAAAATCTATTTCAATCAACTTAAATGAGACTTATGTTTTTATTTAGAAAACGAATTTGAATTAATACCTACAACAAAGTTACTATAATCTTGAATGAATTGAATTAATGAGTCTAATTTAGGAGAACCAAGCTGATTATCTTCTACTCATTATTTGAGTATTCAATCAAAACCCCAAATCCCTTTCAGTAGTTCGATTGAGTTTTTGATTTATAAAAGTAGACTATTAGTGCATACTTTATTAGGGTTTTAATAGGGTTTATGTAGGGGTTTAATGTATAAATGTTAGTTATTTAAGTGAGTATAGCTAGCGAATTTTTAAATATCTCACTCAAACATAAACTTAGAGTCATGTGGCAGTTCTCTGAATTTTATCTTTCTAAGTTGATGTTTGATTATTTCTATTGTAATTATTTCTCTTAGCTTGGCTTGATAATAGTTGAGTGTGCAAGCTCTCTGTGACCTCCATTTATTTTATTTTTATCGAGATATTGGTTGATTCTTTACTTAGAATCTCTCTAACCCTTGCAGCTAAAATAATCGTTTCTTTGCATGTTGCTCTCTATTAATATTACTGCTAGAGCCCTTATATCCCATTAAGTGTCTCCATCTCTCCAGTCCTCTCTCTCTGGGAAATTTCCATGAGTACCGTATACATTTCCTAATGCAGAGGCTTACACTCTTTGATCTCTGTTGAAATCAATAATATAAACTCTAAGTAGTTGAAAGTCCATCATAATGTTCTCTGGCTTTAATTCTCTATGAACATAACCTTGCGTGTGAAGCTCTTCAATACCCTCAACTATTTGCTGCACGATCTAGCCAATTTATCTTTGGCATCTATTGTCAGATAAAAATTCTCTGTAAGTCATTTCTAGTAAAGGAAGCCTGAATTCTACATGATCTTTACTAAGTGATATAGCATCAATCTAGATGATATGCCTGCACTCATTTAACTTTGCCTTTTAAAGAGCATAATACTCATTAGCAAATTCCATTTGAAACTTGTCATCAGCAAGGAAGTAATTGAAAGGATATATCTTGTAAGCATATTAGTCATCAGTAATGACTCTCTTCTCTACTTTATCCTCAAGAGTGAGGAAGCTTTCTAGGCAAGAATCTAAGTCAATAATTTCTAATATGGGAATCTTCAAGGCCTCTATTTTAACCATGATTTATTGATCTCAGAGACTGGAAAGTTCTTGACTGCTTTCTTCATTTTAACTTAATTCTAGACTTCAACTCTAAAAGACTCCACTGGGTTTCTTGATCTTCTCTCTTAGAGGAATCTATTCCCTGTAGGTTCATGAATAAAGAAAAACTTTGATTGTGCTTTTTCTTTAAGTGCACTTTGAGGTCTCTAGTATGAGAATATGGCTTCTCACAGAACTCGCAAATATACTTCCATCTTTTTTTTAATGCTTGAGGTATACTCTAGGCATATCGTTGTATATCTCTCAAGTGTCTCTTGTAAGTTGACTTATAGAGGAAAACTTTATTGCATTCTTTGCATTAATAGTCAATTTTGGCTGGTATTTATTAATGCTTAATGGCGGGTTGTTTAACCTCCTCCTCAATTTGCACAGCTTCTATGATGACCTACTACTTAACTTATATTTAAATCTCAAAGCTAGACTGGTCAAAGTTGTCATAAGTAGGCTCACTGAGTAGAAGCGTCTCTGGTCTCTACTTTTCTTGGTTACTGGAATGATAATTTTTATTGACTTTACCCAAGTAATGCCGCTCTTCTAAAAAGGTTAGCGCTCATTTTAGTTTGCTGATATATTTTATTATAATAATGATAAAATATACCTTGATAAACTATAATAGTAGAGTATATGACACTCTGGTAGATTCTTTGCTGAGAGGTAAGAAAATTAAATAACCATAGAAGACTGTAAGTTGACATATTTTATGAGAATTTTATACATTTTAGTAAATTAAAATACTCCTAATGAAGTTTTGTTTCTCTAGGAGGTCCTCCAAATCAAGTTTGAACTTAATTTGGAGGTAAAGTATTAAACATTTTTTAATTTAATATGCTCCTAATTAAGTTTAACCTTAAAATTTAACTCCTAATAAAGTTTGAACTTAATTTGAAGGACCTCCTAAAATAATTAAACATTATTAGGGGCAACTTGATGGAGAAAGTTTGATAAAAATGGAAATTAATCTGTAAAACTTGGAACAAGTTTTTCAATTCTTCTCCTCATATCTTTTCAAGGTTGACCTCCAGTAGGTCATCCCTATTTAGTAGTAAGATTTCAATAAAATTAGAATGGATATCCATAATTTTAAATTTCAATAACATTTCTAGAAAGAGGAAGCAAAATGGAGTCTATGAATGATAGAATGAAGAGAATTTAATCTCAAGATTTAATATGAGAATTTCGAAGTAAAGAGGACCTCTAAAGATACTTTGTTTAGCAAGGTAAACTTTTAACTAATACTCATAGATTAACTGTTGCAACCGAGACCCCCCCTCCCACCACTCTCCCAGGCCTAAAACGAGACCCCCCCTCCCACCCTAACTAGACCCCCTTCCCACCTCAACAACATCCCTATTCATATGAAAATTTTGATTCTCGATGTTTAAATCATTTTCCTTCATGACATCTTGATATCATAATATTTTTTTACATAAAATTTATCATTTTTTTAAAAATATTTTTTCAACAAATCAAATGCTACTCTTTATTAAATTTCTTATTTTACAACTTTCTCTTCGTCCGCCGGCTTTTTTTTCTTAGATGCTCCCATCGTAAATTAATCAAAAGAATATTTCCATATGACTCGGTAATGATATAATAAAAAATTATGAGCCAAAATACTTATACAACTAACTTTATTTAAAAAAATTCAATATAAACACTCTATTATTCTGTATTCGAAATATGATTAATTTTTATAATAAATTTTCCTAATTTTAAATAATTATTACTAATTATTGCTAAAGTAGATAAAAAATAGGAAATTTGAGAAATAGAAATAAATTAATTAGTTTGAAGATATCTTAACTGGCACTAATTACAGTAGCTGCTAGATCAAATTTGGCTATAAGTGCTTGACTTTAATTTTTTTCCTAAATTAGTCATTTGACCTGACTTGACCTGGAGTAATTTTCATTTATAGAGGAAAATACACGCATTTGACTATTTGACCTATTTGACCTCGGATTTTTGGTCAACTAATTAGGATACTATTATAATTAATTTTAATACTAATTTAATTATTTAAAAAAAAACATTTGACCCATTTGACCTACTTGACCTGGGTTATTTATGGTCAAGTGATAGTGTTAAAAGTGATATGTAATATATTAATGTCTATTATTATTAAAAACATCAGGAGCAGTAATGGCGCTGGAATTGCTAATGCAGAGAGTGCCGGTGCTGTCAAACCAGCTCTATCAGTGCAGTGGGTGAATGGAGCCATAAGGTCGGTGCTGCGAATGGTAGAGGCTGTAGCAATCATATATCTCAATGAACCAATAGAGAGAGCACCTGACTTAGCATTGGAATGGCGACATCGTTTAATTTCATGAGAGAGATAGGCATCATCAGTGTCAAGGTAGGGATATTGCATGAAATCAAGATCTTGTTGAAGACTACCGGCAGTATAGATATGATTGCTACAGCCTCTACCATTCGCAGCACCGACCTTATGGCTCCATTCACCCACTGCACTGATAGAGCTGGTTTGACAGCACCGGCACTCTCTGCATTAGCAATTCCAGCGCCATTACTGCTCCTGATGTTTTTAATAATAATAGACATTAATATATTACATATCACTTTTAACACTATCACTTGACCATAAATAACCCAGGTCAAGTAGGTCAAATGGGTCAAATGTTTTTTTTTAAATAATTAAATTAGTATTAAAATTAATTATAATAGTATCCTAATTAGTTGACCAAAAATCCGAGGTCAAATAGGTCAAATAGTCAAATGCGTGTATTTTCCTCTATAAATGAAAATTACTCCAGGTCAAGTCAGGTCAAATGACTAATTTAGGAAAAAAATTAAAGTCAAGCACTTATAGCCAAATTTGATCTAGCAGCTACTGTAATTAGTGCCAGTTAAGATATCTTCAAACTAATTAATTTATTTCTATTTCTCAAATTTCCTATTTTTATCTACTTTAGCAATATTAGTAATAATTATTTAAAATTAGGAAAATTTATTATAAAAATTAATCATATTTCGAATACAGAATAATAGAGTGTTTATATTGAATTTTTTTAAATAAAGTTAGTTGTATAAGTATTTTGGCTCATAATTTTTTATTATATCATTACCGAGTCATATGGAAATATTCTTTTGATTAATTTACGATGGGAGCATCTAAGAAAAAAAAGCCGGCGGACGAAGAGAAAGTTGTAAAATAAGAAATTTAATAAAGAGTAGCATTTGATTTGTTGAAAAAATATTTTTAAAAAAATGATAAATTTTATGTAAAAAAATATTATGATATCAAGATGTCATGAAGGAAAATGATTTAAACATCGAGAATCAAAATTTTCATATGAATAGGGATGTTGTTGAGGTGGGAGGGGGGGGTCTAGTTATGGTGGGAGGGGGGTCTCGTTTTAGGTCTGAGAGGGGGGGTCTCGGTTGCAACAATTAACCATAGTTGGATTGTTCTTGCCAACTCAGGAAGAAACTAAAATCTCATTCTTAAAAGCCTTACTGAGTGAAGAGAAAAAAGCATTTAAGTCTAATGAAATTAGGATGATTGAAATTCCTAACTACCCTGAAATATCAGTAACAAATCTCTACGATGATGCTATGAGTGATCCAGATGTTGCTCTCTACCTTCCATCAAAGTTACAGCTCTCTAATAAGTTGCCAAAGAGAAACAAACTCTTCTTTGGTGTTCTTGTAACTCTGAAACCTGAGTACTTAAATGAAGTTATTTAAGAAGCTCATAAGAAACGCTACAGAATCTCTTCTGAAGAAAAAGAGAAGCAAGGTATTAAAATAAGTGACACCTGGCTGTAGGATCTTCAAAAGCATCCTTTCATCTCAAGTAAGCTTAGTCTTCTAACTTTATAGAAAAACCTTGTACTGCTATATACTTGATGAAAGACCGCAGCAAATTAAATAGAGAGAGAAAGTCTCATGTAAAGCATGAATAGAGTAAGAGACTCTACAAAGATTTATAAAAGCCAGACGAAATGATCTTATATGCAGGAGCTGGCGCTAAGAGAAGAAACATAGGACCAAGCAAGCCTTAAGAGGAAGAAAAGAAAGAGAAGCCAAATCCTTTTACAGGCAAATTAAATATGTGAACTTATTCATTCGTTTAAATCTAAAACTTATTTATAAACAAAAAATCTCCCTTCTTTTGCGCATACTTTAGCTTTATCATCGCTGACTCATTTAGCAGCACTCTAAATAAAATCTACTGTATCTATCTTTAAGTCGTGCATCAAGTGATAGAGTAGAAGTTTCTTGTAGTGGCCTTTCAATAACCCCCAATATAATTCAATTCCATTGAACTGAGGACTGTAAGGAACATTAAATACAGGTGTTATGTTTAGCCTTTCATATTCCTTCCTTGTGTCTTTAGTTTTATGGACAGATAAGTTATCTACAAACAGAATAATCTCTTAGTCGGCGTACTTATCTCTGAGTTATTACAAGAACTTTATATATTATTCGGTCTTAATTGAGCGAGGGTGGATAACATAAGTCTCGAGGCCACTATCTTCACTTATTCCATCAAGTATAGCATGAGTTTAAACCTTAACCTTTTAATCATATACTTCAATGTTGCAATATCTTTTATACCAATACCTTGATATGAAGGTATTAAAAGTGAATACTGCCTCATCTGCGTTATGAACTTTATATTATGCTCTTCAGCCCTCTGCATTTAATCGAATATATAATTTAAATTATTCTTATAAAATGGAACATTAAATTCAATCACTCAATTAATGCAATTGACTGTCTTGTAAGATATTCCATTCTTTTTATATATGTTCGCTGTAGATTAAGAAGAGATATGAAGCTCTGAAAATTGGCGATGAAACATCACAGCTCTCTAGGTCAGAGAAAAGTGAGCCCAGTATTTAAGAGTCTTATCATTAATAAGATAATCGATATGATGCTGCTAAAATTTTAAGGGTCTCTTAGGCTTAGAATTAAGTTGCTATCTCTTTAAATTTAATGCTAATAGACAGTGGGACCTCACAGTTGCAGGAGATTTATGGAGTAGCCTTGCTATAGATGTGTAATTAAGAATAAGTATGAATTGATCATCATACTCATTACAACCATATCACAACTTAAATAGTAAATCTATATACTCACTGTCATAAACTGACCCCAAAACTCGCATTTACTCACTTAAATTACTAATATTTAAATATTAAACCCCTACATAAACCCTATTAAAACCTTAATAAAGTATGCACTAATAGTCTACTTTTATCAATAAAATACTCAATCAAACTACTGAAAGGGTTTTGGGGTTTTGAATGATGATGAAAACATTAATATCAAAAGTAGAGAAAGTATTTACAACCTATTGCAAATGATTCTGCTTAGCAAAATGAATTGAATTAAAAATAAATAGAATCATTTGTGAAGTTATCAAAGGGTTTCATTTATTGATTTAAACCTTAGGTACCTCATCACATAAAATATAAAGACTAAGTAACAAGAGCAGTCCTAAATAATCCTTACTAAATATGACCATGCTTTGATAATAGATTTTAAATCATTAATATATTTAATGCCTCTAACACTATTTAATTAATTTAATAAAATATATAAATTAATTGATTTTTCACTAATCTAACTTCGCAGCTATTTTATAAATATTGAGAATCCTTTTTGTTTGCATATAATTTTGATAATATTAATTAACTTTAATTATATCTATTGTTTACTTAATAAAATAAATTAATAAATATAAATAAATAGGGTATATAGCTTATTTCGTATAAGCATTATTTTAAGATTATTATAGGTCATTTATAGTAAGTTAAGAATATATTTTTTATCATTATCACTCAAATAATAGGGGCTTGTTTAAAAAATGAAATTAGTATAATTCTTATATCTGTAAAATTTGTGATCGATATCAAAATTGATGATTCTCAATGATACAACACAAAGCTATGCTTAGTCGGTCAAAGAAAAATTATCAAAACACATTCAAAGCTAAATCGAAGTCAAATAAAAAGCTTAATATGCCGATTAGATTTTCAAACAAAACAATGACAATCTATGATAAAATAAAAATATATGAGGGAATTCAAGATCTTAAAGCAACATAAGAGGAAGTTCTTTATTTTGAGAATATTTATTATACACAGCTTAAATTTCTTAGAGTTTCTTTAAACCTTAAATTAGCCTGCAAAAATTATACGAGAAAATGTTCAGAAAAGTTTATAAACTAAATCAAAGTGCTCAAGTAAGACTCCAAATAAAGACTTGCCTTTTTCTCTCTTCGTTACTTTACTATTGATACGAAATAATTAAATTGATGAATTATTCCTTAAAAGATCTTTAATTTTTTTTAGCTTTACGACAAAATACTAAGCAAGCTCTAGTGTTGACAAATTGTATCTTATTAAGTGATAAATAGTTATAAAAAAAATAATTTAAAATGTTTAATTTAAAATTAAAATGCATATAATATATGATTATTAGTATATAAAATTCCAGAAATGGAATCCATGCACAGCTTTATCATTTTTCTTCTATCCTTAATATTTTTTTCCATCAAGCCATACCTACATTGTTGTTCAAGGCGTTTTATAGTGTCTCACTTGAACTCTCATGTCTTATCTACTCTTAGAATGTATTGATTAAATATAAAATTTTTAATTTGTTTTTTCTTACTAACATTATTATTAAATAACATGAATCTACACCAACACCTCTTAAATTTTCTTATAATTATAATTAGTTATCAATTAAAAATATAAATTTTCTATTACAAATTATGAATTTTTGCAGATATTTCAGGATTATTAGCAGACCTTGACAAGGCAAATATTGGTATTATTCCTCTGATGATTGAATCTCTTCAACAGTTCAAGATTGATTCTCAAGCAAGCAGCAAGGCTGCTATCAAACACATTACTTAGTTTGAAATATGTGACAAGTAAGGCAAGTGATTTCACAGTAGAGAAAGAAAAGAATGTTGAATTGGTTTAGAAATCTAAATAAAGAGTTTTAAACTGCCACTGATTTCTTACGAAACATGTCTTCTTTCAAGACTTTCAAGCAACTTATCGTAATTAAGTCTACAATAGATACTATGGTTCAGTTTCCCTGATCTGTTAAGCTATGGCTCAATTCTTTTATCTGTGATGATTCTAAAATTAATTCATAACATAAGAGTTGGTAATGATAAGATATTATTTTGTTTCCCTTTGGCAGCTCTTTAAGGTAAGTCTTTGGGAAAAGTAGTGCTATGATTGGGAAAAACCATATAATAATTGGAGAAGAGAAAAAGTTTCAGTATATTATAAGCTATTTATCTTTAAATATTAATTTTAATCAGTTAAAAAACTTTTATGTTCACTATTAGGCATAGATAAATTTAGAATCTCTGATCAAAATAGAATAATTTTAATAGTTGTGGAGTAAATCAATCTAAATGTTTGGCGAGTATGATTGGAAATTCTTTTAAGGGAACATTAGTAAATGAAGAATACTCTAAAATTACTCAATTGATCTGAGCAAGTATTAGGAATCACTGGATAATGATTTACAGCCAAATAATTAAAGTGCCTCTTATTTCTTTTAAAAATAAAAGTTTTAAAATTCCAAGTTTGAACAGAGTAGTATAAGACTTTTATGAGAATAAATGATAATTAATATAGTAGATTTTTTTGCTATTAAATTTATAGTATAGCATAAAATCATTGCAATCTACCTCCAGTTATTATAATTGCTAAATACTCTTTTAATTTCATAGAGATCTATTTTTAATGATTCCATAGCTAAGATTTTTTTAATGAATAACATAAAAGATATGGAGATAAAAACTTTTTTTGATTCAATGTGAATAAGTTTAAAAAAAAAGAGAGCTATTACAATGAATTCCTATCGAATGAATAACAATAAAGGGGAACTTACTTGAAAACATCTCTCGATACTAAATTTAATAGCGAATTTTTCATGATTGTATTGGTCCTCTGAATAAATTCTAGAAAAGATTTGGATATTACATCGCAAAGGAATGTATAAATAAATAATTTCTAAAATAGGATCAAAAGTAACCTTGGATTAAGCTATCCATGTAAACCAATAATTCTTAGAAAATAATTTGCATTTATAATTTATGTTTTTATTCTTATAAAGTTACTTAAATATAGGGATTAGTAAAAAAATGGTTAGTAATTCTTAAGAATTGAAAGAAATTTATAATTAGCACTTAAAAATTATTGAATATATTTATTGTAAATCTAATTATATATATTATAAATTATTACCGTGAATTAATTATTAAACTTATAAAATTTGTTACATGAGCTCATAATCAATATTATTTTTTTCAATTTATAACTTTATTATGTCTTTTTTTTATTGAATTATATAAATGAAATATAATATTTTTAATCTAAATAAAATTTGAAATTATTTATAAACAAAAACTGAATAATTTACTAAAAAACTTAACAATGTTTGAAATAAAAAATTACTCATAAAAAAAATAACTTTTAAAAGTATAAACAATGAATAAATTAAATTGAATACAATATTAGTAGAAAATTAATTTCATAAATCATTATGACTCAAGTTAATTATAGTCCTAGCCAAGAAGGATTGCAAAAGTTTCCATTTTTGATTTTTAATATTTTTAAATATATATTTTTTATTTATTTTTAACTTTAAAACATTAAAAACATTCATATATCAATTTATCTCTTAAAAAGGTCACCAGACAATCTTTTAAAAACATTGTCCGCCGGACAATCATTGATAAACATTGTCCGCCGGACAATCATTTGTTAACATTGTCCGTCGTATCATATATTTGTGTTTATATTCCAAATGAAATATCGAGAATCAGACTTGGATATAGAACAGTATTCTATGTATCCCTACTAAATACAAAGGCTCCATTAAAATCATTTAAAAAAGTCAAACAGGCACCCTATATATTCCAAAAGGAATATAACAAGATCTATTTGGAACTAAAGAATTAAAAAGAGATTTCGATAATACAGGATAGCAATGTTTTGAAAGCTCCATTTTAATCAATTTTACTATTTATAAAAATTCTCAATGTTAACGATGCTTATGACTAACTAACTGTATTGCGTTAGTTTGACATAGGATTATATTTTAATACTTTTATCTTTATTATTTTATCCATTAATTAATTATTAAATTAAATTCAAAGATATATCATTATATCGTTAAATCTTCAGGCTTTAATTAACTTGATCTTTAATGAATATACATAATTTTTGAATATAGCAATTAAATTTAGAATTGATAATTGTAAATATTATATAAATAGGCTCAAATATCGATAAAATACATAAAAAATAGGTAAATTGGTATAAGTGCAAATGAAGATTAGGAAACATTAAATATAACAGTCACGTTTTTAATAAATCGATAAATTAAAGTTGAGTATTGGGGTTTATTAGATATAATTTATTAATCATGCTCAATTCTTTGTTTAATTTAAAGATTTTTAAAATTCAAAAAATATTTATGACTAATCTATTATTCATAAATTATTTTTTTAAAAATCGAGAACTGTCCCTCGTTTTAAAGTTTGCAATTCTGCTGAAAATACATTCCATTTTTCCGAGTATTTTTCATCTTTTAAGATCTCAGGTGCTATGATTCTGAGAGTACCAGATATAATATCAACCTGGTTTTCAGAGTTAATTTCTTCAACTAGCCCTAGGTCAGCTATTTTAATTCTTAATGAGAAGTATCTTGAAAGACTAGGAGATTTCTTGTTTTAATGCCTTTATGAAAATACTAATTTAAGTTCATTTACTGCAGACCCAATAATAATGACTGCATCAAACTTCTTGCTTCAAAGTTATCTATGAAATTTTATTGAAGGATTATTTAATATGAATCGCCTTCCTCAAAATATTCCATCACAATGAGAGTGTAAGTGGAGGTGTCAAATACTTAATATATTTTGACAACGTATTTCTATTCTGCGAGACTTCTAAATGCATGGATCTCTCTGCAATGTAAGTCTTTATCGAATGAATCATTATACACTGCTTTTACTGCAACTTCTTAGACATTTTCATGAAGGAGGGAATCATTAATAACTAAGGCTCGATAAACTTCTGAAAGTATACAAGTTCCGATTTAATTTTGCAATGAATAGTAAGTAGAGGATCTGCAATAATGACATAACTTAAGAGTTCTTTCAGCTACTTTCTAAACTCCTACTCATTACTTTTAAAGTTGATTTTTAATTCTTTGTTTTAATTAGGCCATAGTTGTTGCTTCTTGCAGGTCGGTAGCTCCAGTTGCACACTCCGTTTTCAGCATTTATGTTTTCTTCTTATTAATCAGCTGTGCATTGTGAGAGTGATCTTTACATCAACAATGATTTAAGGTGCGTCAATATCTAGCGGCATCTGTGGCAGAGGGTTGAAAAGAGAGCAAATTCTACATCCACAAAAAGTCCTATCGCCAGTTCCTGTCAATCGCATTATACTCTCTAAATCAGCCTCTCATTTCCAAATCAATTATCGTCTGCTTATTCTTCAAGGCATCGATGAAAATATTTATGTCATCTGAAAATCAATTTTATTGGCATTTAGAACTTCAAATATTGAAGAACTATTATTATAGATAACTTACTAATGTATTTTGCCTTCTGTTCTTCAGGTAATCTATCCAATTGGTCTTTAGCTGTAGCAATAATTCTTTCTAAAATGATAATTACCATTTTTAAAACTAATTTATCGATATATTAAAAACGTGAGATGTTATATATAATGTTTCCTAATCTTCATTTGCACTTATAACAATTTACCTATTTTTTATGTATTTTATCGATAATAAAAAAATTATAAATTCATTACTTGCACCAATATCTAATAACATAATATATTAATCAAGAAATTTTTAGAAAATAATTACAAAAGTATCTAAAGAATGATTTATTTATAAAACTTATTTATTCTATTTATTAAAATTGACGTTTTCTCAACAATTTTAATTATATGGTGCTAATATAATCTAGAATCTTTAGCTATAATCTAATAGAACAACATACAATTTTTTTATATGTATTTAAAGTTCCAATGAATCAAGTATATTTTTGTATATTTTAGCAAAATCCGATCAATTAGATTTAATTCTAAGCTATCAAAGATATGAATGAAAAATAAAAGGGAACAACAAAGGCTACCGACACTGAATCTTTGATAGATTTAAATTTTACTATCTATGTCCTTCAATAAAAGATTCAATAGCACACAAATAAGAAGCTGAAAATAATTAAAAAATCCTTCTTTAAATTTCCATTAAGTTATAAAGATAAAAATGATCAGCATCGGAGTATTGATCAAGGTGATATAATTTTAATATTCTAATCAAAGAATTTAGGAAGTCGTAATTGCTGGGAGATTAAAACGCAACCCTCAATAAATAGAATTTACATTTAATTAAGAAATGTCGCAGATTGCAGTGGCTCAGAGATATTATATGAAACCTTAGTGCAGCCTGAAAAAGCAATACTTAGCAAACATTTAAGTGATGCTAAATTGCTATCGTATAATAACTGGGAAATAAATATTCCACCTCCCATAATGACAGCACACTTGAACACTAAAAGAAACAGACAATGACAGCAAATAATAGTGAATTAGTTTAGAAATAATCTTTTAAAAATATTGTAATAAAATCAATAAATTTGACTCAGATTATTTAATTAATTACAGTAAAATTCTATAAATCTCTATATAATAATAATAATAACTTAAATAGTTTTTAAAATACTAGTGAATAATTTGGATTTCACTTCATGAACTCCTTGTGTTAATTTTTAAGTGTTCTTTCCTCATTGTAAATGATACCTCTCATATGAAATTAATGCTTATATTTAGTATGCTATGAAGTAGCCAATACAAGATTTTATGCCTTCAAAAATTCATCCCGCATCTTCTTGTTCTCTTTGGTTCGTATGGCGCAACGGTGCGTAAAAAGCAATAAAAAATAGATCCTTTGCTTGCTTCCATTCATTACAACTTCTCCCCTTTCGCTTTCCCTCGGTCACATTTCCTTCTACTTCTTTAGGATATCTTCATCAAACATTCACTTTAAACAATTACTTTAGATGAAACATTATTAATTACCACTGTGAGAAAGTGAGTTGTTCATGGCTTGAACGAATTTAGGGTTCATATGAACTATTTAATCTTATATTGCACTAGCCTCCCTCTTCGCTTTTACCTCGTCTTAAGAACCATTCAATATATTTCTTCTTTTTAGAGGGACAAAAGGACATCATAATTCAATTCTTTTCCAAATTATGCCAATCGCTTTGATCTCTGGTATATAAGAAAGTAAAAGGAAGGCTTTGTTTTTTTGTATAGTCAAGAAAATGCCCGTTTTAAGGCTTTCTATTTTAAGGCACAGTAGCCATTATGACTTCACTTCACATAAATTACTAAATACGGTATAAAAACTTTTTCTTTCTTCTCTTTCTCCTTAAGAAAACTCTTGACATAATAGATATTGCAGCATCATTTCTTGTTCAGGGGGTAGCGCATTCATGTTACAAAAAGTCATGGTGCACTTATTTACTTTCTTATATCTGTTTCACATAATGATTATTCCTTTTATAAGACTCTTCATTTTTTTTAATTTTTACACAAATTTGTGATTTGAGAAAATAGTTTCAAAATATTATATTATAATTATTAATTATATTAATTTGATTTAGATTTATAAATTAGAAATAACCAATAAATATAAAAAAACCATTATAATATTAAAAATTTTCTCCTCATTCATAACAAATTTAGCTAAATGATTGATAAAATTATTAGACATTAAACATATTCTTAGTCAAAATAGAATAATAAGACAGCAGTGACTCCAGATCAAATGATAATAACGACATTAGCATTTCAATTGCTGATCTTACTTCAAGCTAATGCTCCTGCCTAACCCCAACTTCAACTGAGCTTTTAATTAGAAAGATTATTACCTCTACCCAAGTTTAGATAAAGAAGTTGACAATTTAAGATTACTAAGCGATTGAGAATAAAGCCACATTTATTTAAAGGGTGTTAGATTACAGTTTTGCTCAGTAGGATCCGAGAAGATAGGTGTCACTAATTGAAAACTAAAAATTAGCTTACAACATCCTTATAATAATAAAATTTGAGCTAGTCAATCTTAAACTTTAGTAATATCTACCTATTCATTATACTGAAGAAAAAGCGAGATAGGTATGAATTGGATGAATAAGAAAGCCAGGTGAAAGTATTTCTGGAAACTAATTAAGACTTCAGATATGAGAGAACATAATGTCAAGGGGGGTGATTGAGTGACTAGATAAATTCAATGATTATGAAACAATCAATAGCAAAGAACCATTCCTTTATAAATCAGTTAAAAATCCTTCAATAAAAAAATCAAGTGCTGTGCTGATTCTTTTTATGAATAAAATTAATATAGGATTGTATTAAGTGTGAAACATAAATATAGATAAAAGAGTAAATTGAATTCAAATAGGAGTTTTTGAAAAGTTTAATTTAAATTCAAATAATTCAATAATTATTATTAATATTTGGTAGCTTGTTGATTTGTGATGGGAGCCCTTTATATATATATATATATTAGTACTAAGTGTGATAAATGACTAGCTACCAAATTTTAAAACTGAGTATTTAAGGATTTTAATATATTTAATCAGACCTTAAAATTATTCATAACAGCTATAAATGGCGACCCCCCTTAGACACTAATCTAATCCAGGATGACAAGGAATGCATGACCTGTACGAATGCCTTCGAGTAGTGACAACACTGTGTCAGTACTACCAGCGGGGAGCCCGCCGGGCTTGGAAGAAGGGGATGAGGAGAGTGGAGACATAGACGTATTTGCCATTTACTGTAACACCATTACAACCATCAACATCACATGGCTGCCATAAAACCCCAGTGGCTTTGTATGATCCAACAATCTTGTGACCGTCTCTTGCAATACCGGCAATACTAGTGACTCTTTGGGCAGTTGGAAGGTTAGTGTTGGCGTATTTCAAGTAGTCTTTTGTGCATTGTGAATTTGAAGAGCATGAAGTAGCAACTTCATTTGAACTGATACTGTTTGTATAAACGCAAGGACTGAAAGAGTAATAGTGATAGAAAGTCTTATATTCACTGCTTCCTAAACATAGATCAACTTCTACTCTCTTGGCATCTGAGCCTGCTCCCATTGGTGCGAAGTAGACGTACAAGTGCTCCGAAGTGCCAGAGTGGGTGGGAACCCCATTGGTTGAGACGCCAACGAGCGCAGCGCGCAGTGTACACTACATCAAGATTACTCTTCTCCCCTATTAGTAAGAGCACTCCATCTTAAATGAAATCTTTGGCATAGTTGAGGAATCCGCATTAGCGTCCAGCACAGCAAGATAGAGGAAAAGGCTCTGGGCAGAGAGGAAAAGGCTAGTAGGCTTGGGAGATTCGCAGGTTTGAGATTAACTTGATCAGCATCATCGTTACCATTACCAAGGAATGTGCCCCAAAGCGCTCGCTTAATGCCATAGGGTGGTCCGGAAAATGAAGATGCTTAGATATCTCGGCCCCTGGAGTAGATGTCTTGGTCGGAGACTCCACCCCCGCAGAAGAGAATGTGGTGAATCGCGTGGTGCCTCTGGCTGCCCTCCAGTCGAAAGTTCGCCCCTTACTGCGTTAGCAATACTGAAATTCTTGAATTCAAAAAAGATAATGACAAGGCCAGGCGACCTGACTAAGCAATGTGATGAGTGTACTCAAGACAAGGCTTCAAGCCACTCCCAGCGATGGTTCCTTAAGAAGCTCTCGATGACAACGACAGAATGGTACTTTAAGCTATACTGCAAGAGACGCAGGGATGAACAGAGCAAGGAGAATGCCTAGTGCAAGACATGGTACAGATCACTCTTCCCAGCCAGCGCTAAATACGACACTAATAGAAACCCTTGTCATGGAACTCACAAGCAGAATGTTTACAACCCATACAGCACCTACTATTCAAGAGGCAAACAACGTGCACTTCAGACATCACATGAATGAACGAGCAGAGGGAATATTAATATTGCAAACAGTATTACTTGTGATTATGCTGCATTTACTACTAACTACATTCACGACTTATGCTTGCAATTGATAATGACTTACTAATCACTTTGAAGACCTAAATCTCATAAGAGTGAGTGCTATTGTTTCGAAATACACAGATGAGTAATTTAATAATGTTTTTGTTTCTAATATCCTTGCATTTTAATTTATTTTGCCTTCTTCCAAATTTCAACATACTTTTATTAAAATGTTATTCTGTTAAAAATAAAATTTAAGTTTATAAGTAAATTTAATAATTTTCTAATTTTTTAAAATAATTATAATTAAAAGCTTTGAATTAATTAATTAATTATGTTTGAGTTATGTAATAAAAATAAAAGAGTAAAATCATTTGTTTAGAGTAAATTGTTTTACTTTATTTAAATTAAAAATAAATACGATATTTTAATACAAAAATTATTTAAATTTAATACTTTTATAAAAAATAATTTAGATAAAAGGAATCGAATCCTATATAATTGGAAAATAATCCCTACAATTACCATCCAGACAAGTAAGTTAATATTACAGTTTAAAGTCTAATTTTTTAAAAAATATGATATCAGCAATTTTTAATTTCTTTTTCCTTTGAATTTCGATTTCTGAAGAATTCATTATAACTTTAGAAGAAATTTTCTTCATATATATGAAAATACTCAAGAGAGTTCTTTAAGTTTTCAAGAGAAAAGAAATAAGATCAAAGCGGAAATTCAAAGGAAAAAAATATACTATTTCTGTTTTATTTAGGTAGAATTTGATTTGTTTAAAATCTATAAGACAATGTGCGAAAGAGGGAATAAAAAATACTGAGATTGTTTAGTTATATTTATGACAAAATTATATAAATATATTTTATGACAACTTAATTCTTTTTATAAAACAGCAAATGTTGGACTTTTTATAATTAATTTCTCTATCATTTTTATAACTACAATTTTTTAAATAAAATTATAATAGGAATATATAAAAAATACTACTATATAATTAATTGGGAATCTTTATTCTTCTTATACTATGATTGCTTAATTTTCTTAATTGATTTATTCTGAGACCTTAAAAACTAATTAGTTCATTTAGCCTTTTTAAGATTCATAATTATATTTTAAGGATATCTCATTAACTACTATAAATAAGGAAATTTAGAACAAAAATCTTATGTTATTGATTAAATATTAAAAATCTTTATAAAGATAAAATAAAATGAATAAGGAAAACATGAATCAACCAATAAGTAAATATTATTGTATTTATTTTATTAAATATTTATTCACTTATGGAATAGATATAAATTTTATTTGAAAAGTAATAATAATGAATTAGTAATTATAATTTTATTAAGATTGATAAATTAATTATATATTTTAAGCTTCATCGCCAACATTTATGAAGCTTAATATTATTATGATTATAAAAAAAGAACAATAAATTTTTGACTGCAATTTGAAACATCGAATAATATTATGTACAGGATACTTAATCTTAACAAAAAGGACTCTAAGACAAAATTATGAGTCTGTATTACTATGAGTCCTGTTCTTAAAATTTAAAAAAGAGATCATGAAAAGAATTACTTATATATTATAAGAGACTTTGAGGAAGCAAATTATAAAGGATATAAGCATGCTAGCAATTGATTGGAATATATCAATCTATAGTTCTAAAATTTATTTAAGGTATGATAATTAATTTCCTAGTAGATAATGGGGAAGTAAAAACTTTATCACAGCTTCGATATATTTTGGATTAATAGTATGAATTAAAAATATCTATCATTCATCTTAGCTAAGATGTTAACTTCAAGATAGGGCTATTCTTTTTTGATGATTTTCATAGTATTGAAAAGATAAGGAACAGCTATTATTTATTTATTCAGATGTAGTTTGCAGTTATGATGAGGATGTGCTTTAATATCATTAATATTGAAGAGGCAGCATCTTGTGAATAAAAAGTCCTCGAAAAGGAGAGGCATTTCGAGGTCTAAAATGATTCAGCACTAGACTGAAATATAAACATAACTCTAGGATCAAGCTGCAAAGATGAACTTTTTAACACTAAACTAAAGATAAATACTAGTTTTAAATTTTAACACTACTTACTTTTGCTACTTAAATAGCTAAATAACAATAATCCTGTTTTAAATCAAAATATCATCATATCGTTAAACAATGCAGCATACCATCGTTCTATGTATCTGCAGTCAAATTTGAGCAGCGTAAAGCTTTTAATTTATAATGGGCCCTTATTAGTTGGATCTTGGCCCAATTGAGAACATTTTTTTTATTTATTAAAGTTACAAGTCGACTTCACTACTTACTGCAGTAAACTTAAATAAACTATCTAGTTTTATATGTTTATAAAATTTAATATGGGAACTAGCCTAATCTCTGGGATAACTTCTTATTATTCTTCCTTGGATTATTTATGTTCTTATAAGGATCATAATTTTTAAAATATGAGAAATTGTTTAAATCAAATAAATCAACATATTAATATATATATATAAAATAAAGTTAATTCATAATTGTTATATAATTTATAATATGAAACTCAAAAATCACTCTTGAATGACGAAGCATATTAATAATATATCACCACAAAGTAAGAAAAAAATATCATTGAAATTTATATATTAATTCTTAATATTTATTCTCTATTAATTTTACACAAGAAATATTTATTTTTACTAATCAAAATAAAGATTTAATGATTTTAATCAGCGAAGCCAGAAATTTTGTACTTATTAAAAAAATTAGAATAAAGAATAATGGCTCCATTACACTATATTATTTGAATAGTGTTTTTCTACATAAGAATAAAAAGATTAAGAAGAAAAAAAGGAATTAATAAAAAATAGCATAATTATTCACACAAGATTAAAAAAAACTAATAATTATATAATTTTCTTTATTTTATCTTTTTCATCATTAATCCTTATGATTTAATTTTTATTAAGTAATTAATGGCAGTTTTTTTTAAAGATTGATATATATATTTCTAATTGTTTTGTACTTTATCAATAGCTATTCTAAAAGAAGCGCTTTAAAAATAAATAAAGTTTTGGTATTGACGACGATTACTTGCCGGTATCTTCGAGTTATCACATGCGATGTCCATACTTTACCGTTGTCGTCCATTTTTCTCCATTTATCAATTATTTTGAATTATTTTATAAAATTTCCCAAAAGCACTATATTGATAATAAAACATTTAAAAATTTTTATTTAAATAATGAACTTCAAACTACAAATTTTTTATATATTTAAAAAATTATATCATCTAAATTGCAAAATTATAAAACCCCAAGTGTAAAATTCTAAGTAATTTTAATAAATAGTATATAAATAGAATTATAGATATTAAAATAAATTAGCTTAAAATAGGCAGTCTATGTATAGTTTGCATCAATAATAAATAGAATTTACGGATAAATAATTTTTTAATTTGATTTAGGCAAGTATAAAAAATGAAACATCATAAGGAGAAATTCAAAAGTTAGTGATAAAAAAATAAAAAAGATTAAGTTTGCAATTAATGGTTAAAATTAGAAGGGAAAGACCAGAAGACAACAATAATACCTTTGGAGTATTTAAAGTAATTCCTGGAGAAAGTTAATAAGCTAGCTATGAACTACCGCTAAAAGTTTAGATCGATAATGAACTAGCAGGAGTTTTCCTGAGTGGATTTTTTAGCATGCTTACTATGTGAATTTCTAAAGCGTCAGCTGATAGAATTGCGTTCAATATTATTGTAATGGTCCCACCATTAGCTGTACAAGCCGAGATTTTGCTGTTACTTGGAATTACCTTTAGATAGGAAATAATGTTATCATAGAGTAATAATTTATACAAAAGTGCAAGTATTGAATCTTAAACCGATTTAAACTCGCTTGGTGAATTGATTTAATTGAATTTCTGCTTGATTGATAAGTAATTAGAGTAGCGAAGATGATAAGTTTAGAATTCGTGCATTGAATCATTTAGCATTTGATTAGACTCCTCGGAAAACTGAGTTTATTGTTATGATTTGGTTTTAATTAATCTATTAAGAATTTTAATACTAAAAACTTGCATAACTTAAAAAACAGTATTTCAAAAGAATTAGTGGGTGAATATGACATGGAAATCCTGCAAGTATAGTCAATTGAGCCCTTGAAAAGACTCATCTTCCTCTAATCTGCGAAACAGACAAGTCTTCCCCGGTCGATATATTCTTGAAATTCAAATGGTCTTGTATTGGCAGTTGATAGGAGTATTGGTGATTTGTGAGTTCTTGGAGGGGATTTCCATATCAGATTGAAACTTAATGATTTAGACCTAATGGAGGCTCTGGTGCCTAAAGCTATCTACTAATGTTCACGTGAGCGCACATATCAGCTATTTTTTACACTAATTCGATAATGGTATTTATTATATCGATTTTCTCTGGCATCTATAGGATTACTCCTGGAGTATTCCTTTTAGCTCTAAATTAATCTCTCGTAATCAAAGCCATTATTATAACTGGTAAAGCTAGTCATCCTAAATCGCAGTTGAAGAAGGTCCTTCATGCCACCCCCACAGATTATATTCATTTTAGTACCATGATGCAGTTGTAGATGAACTTTTTGGACCTCTAGACTAAGCTCTCGAGCAGACAATAATGTGAGCATGCTATCTTTAAACTAAATGACTCAATAATGATACTGTGATTGTATGTCATTTCACTTATGAAGATGACATTAGTAGCTAAAGCGACAGAGTCATTTGCAACTAAGACATCAAATTTTACTGAATTACCGAGATGAATTGTACTTTTTCAAAATTTGTCAATGATATCAAGGATATTAACTTAGCTGTCAGTATCAATTTCAGCATCAACAACAGCGCTAATAACATAGATCACTTCTATCCTACACTACGTCATTGCAGCCATAAGTTCCTTTAGTGAAAAGAATTCCGCATGTGTGAATTGCTACTAGGCATTATTCCCAGCAGACTGGGCCAACACCATCATTTCTAGCTTTTACAAAAAATGTATCCCTAAGCAGCTTGCTCTTCTTCATCAGCTGAACAGCCAAGTGGTTCTCAATCTCCTCGCCATAGGTCAGTTTCTAACATGAGACGCCATTCTCATTTTACCCATAAAAGCAGTCAGGGAGGCTTCACAGAAAGCAGTGTTATGGAAACTTTTTCTTCATATAGGGTACCAGAGAAATCCCTATTCTTCACAACCAGCGTCCTTGTTGTTATTATCGCAAGATGATATCGATTTAAAGCCAACTCCTCCAAAGTGAGATGATGATTGATGATTAATGAGTTATACTCAAAGTTAAATATTTATCAATTCACTGTTTAATACTAAAATTAAACCATCAATTTTAGTCGTGACGTAGACGTATCTGAAGTGAGTTGACTTGGCAATCAATGACGTGGCAATTCATGAACTAGAAAAACTCCAATAAACCACCTCGTCCCCCATTCCACTTCTCCCTGTACCGAGATGCATACGAAATAAGAGCCTAGCGAACTAGGAGTATCCCCGCAGAGCTCGCAGAGATCTGCTTCCTGTAAACAATTAAAGGGGAGTCTGGAGAAACGCTTACCAAGTTCCACCGCTGCTGAGATAGTAATCTCTGTCCTTTCGCTATGGTAGCCTCATTAACCCGACCTGGTGTGTGAGGAAAATCATTATCGTTGGCTTCTATGGTTCTCATCTTCTCACTTTTGAAGGTTGAGCACCACCTTCATCTTACTCCCTATAGTCAACTCGAGGAGTTAAGGAACTGACAGATTGAACCCCTCCGACTGGCCCCTAATGCGGTTAACCCAGCAACCCACTGCCTACCCTCAGCAGGCCTTAGTGTTGTAGAAATCTCTATTAGAAAGTCTCCAGCCTCGGGCCCCTGTGGGTCACCCTATCCTTATAAATTTCTAATTTAATATTGATAAAATAGATTAAAATAGGAAATTTGAGAAATAAAGATATTAGAAATACTTACATTATATTATTAATGCCAGTAATTAGGAGTGTTAGTAATACTAATTTGATTTAGATTTTAAATTTAATTAATTAATATAGAAAAATATATATTAAAAAGTGGTCAGGTAGTCAGGTGGCCTGGCCGGAGTTTTTGGTGGTCCACCGCAAATGTATTATATAATTCATATATAAATTACCAATGTGTAGAACAACAATGGAACCAACACACCGGAGACCACTACGACGGAATCATGCATGCAGGAGCGCGATTCTAGAAGCGCTGCCGATGTTACCAATGACTACATGCTCGGGAGGCTTTCTGGGGAGCACAGTCAAAGGAGGAGTTCATTCGGAGGAATTCAGGCGATGTGACCCAGCTAGTAGCCATTGTCAAGGCATACAGCTCAATGAACTACGCCGATCAAGTGATCCAGAAGTCCGGTGTCGCCATCAGGGAGAGAGTACCAATCATTACAACTCTCCAAGAATACACTGCCGATCTCAAGAAAAACGGTGATGGCTCTAGTACCCCCCAGGATGCCGATCTACAAGCACCCGGTTACCTCCACATTCTCGATGCCCTTTATGAGCTCCTAATCAAGCGCAAGAACAGCAAGATTCACATGCTCTGGATATACGGGCCCACCAATACCGGGAAGACAGAAGTCACTCGCATTCTAAAAGAGACATTCATCCGCGAACAAGAAAGCAGCCGTTTGAGAACACACAGTCGGTGATCAGACAGAGGAGAGATGTCTAGTGAGTGAACGCAGTATTAGCTTAATCTACACATTGGTAATTTATATATGAATTATATAATACATTTGCGGTGGACCACCAAAAACTCCGGCCAGGCCACCTGACCACTTTTTAATATATATTTTTCTATATTAATTAATTAAATTTAAAATCTAAATCAAATTCTTATTACTAACACACCTAATTACTGGCAGTTAATAACATAATGTAAGTATTTCTAATATCTTTATTTCTCAAATTTCCTATTTTAATCTATTTTATCAATAATAAGTGAGATGATGATCTAGCAATCTACTCCATTTTCCGTAAATCCAGAAGTACAGTATTATCATAAAATTAGCACTATAAAATATCAGTTGCCTTAAATAATGGGTATCACAATCAAAACCCCAAAACCCCTTAATGAGGTTTATAAGTGCTTTGATTTGTAGGGAATTTGTTAGGGGTTGGGGTTATTAATTAATGCGAGACAAAAATAGCAAGCTTTTGGGGTCTATTTATGATGAAGAGTATACAGATTTAGTGTTTAAACTGCGATATGGAGTTGATATATACAGTGAATAAATCAAACCAGTACTAAACTATAAGTCTATTGCGCTACTCATAAAGCGAAGTCCGTCAACTGTTCGTTCCCACTGTCTTATAGCACTATAATTAAAAAAATAGTAGCTAAATTCTTAGCCTAAGAGGTAGTCAAAGTTTCTATAGAAGCATATTGACTATCTTATTAATGATAAAACTTTGAAGTATTGGGCTCACTTCTCTTTAGACCAACGAGCTACTATGTTTCATCGCCAGTTCCCTGAGTTGAAGATCTCTGCTTAGTCTATAGCCAACATCTATAAACGAAATGGTATTTCTTACAAAGGTGTTAATCGTATCAAGAGAGTGATTGATTTCACTCTGCCATTTTACAACAATAACCTAAATTATATTTATAATTAAATGCAGAGAGCTATTACTAATAATATTAAGTTTATACATGCTGACGAGGCTGTGTTTACCTTCAACACTTTTATCTAGAAATCTTGGTATAAGAGGCATAGTAATATAGAAGTATATGACTAGAAAGTCAAGGTATAAACAATGGCAATTCTTGGAGGTATTAGCGAGGATGCTGGTTTAGAAACTTATGTTATTCATCCTCGCTCTATTAAGACAGAGCAGTATATTAAGTTCTTAGAGCAGCTGAGAGAGAAGTACCCTGAATAAGAGATTATACTATTCGTTGATAATCTTTCTGTTCATAAGACTAAAGAAACAAGGAAGAGTTATGAGCAACTTAGAATAACGCCAGTGTTCAACGTACCTTACAGTCCATAGTTTAATGGAATTGAGTTCTACTGGGGTATATTAAAAGGCCATTACAAGAAACTGCTGCTATACCACTTGATGCATGACCTACCTATCGATACAGTAGACTTTATTAAAAGCTCAGCGAAGAGAGTAGATAATTTATTGGCTTAAAAGTGTGCGAAAGAAGGGAGAGTGAATGTATATAAATAAGTTTTGTAGTTAAGTTAATGAATATATAAGTCACATTTAGAATGCTTTAGAGGGAGCTGGCTTCTCTTTCTTTTCTTCTACTTCTTGCTTCCCTCCTCCTAAGTTTCTTCTCTTGCTGCCAGCTCCAGCATCTATATTCATTTACTCTGGAGGCTAAATATTTGAATAAAGTCTCTTGCTAACTTCATACTTTGTCTGCGACTTTCGCCCTCTATGAAGCTTGCTCTATTCCTTCATCAAGAAGATGCCAGTACCAGATTTTTCTAAAGAGTTAAACTACAAATCTTACTTGAAATATAAGGGTGCTTCTGCAGCTCTGATAGCCAGCTAGCACTTATCTTGATCCCCTGTTTATCCTTATCTTCTGAAGAGATGCTGTACCTTTTCTTATGAGATTCTTGAATAATTTCTTTCAAGTAATCACCTTTTATTGTTGCAAGTATGCCAAAGAAATAGTTTCTTTCAGGAAGTTTATTTGACAACTGCTTCTTTGTAGGCAGGTACAACGAAACCTCTGGGTCATTCATTGCATCATCATATAAATTAGTCACAGAGATTTCAGGATAGTTTGGAATCTCTGCAAACTTTACATCTTAAGTTTTTAATGCTTTCTTCTCTTCGCAGAGTATCGCCCTTAGAAATGAAATTTTAGTACCTTCCATCGATGGGAGAAACAAACCAACTACATAATCAAGATTAGTTACTATGAGTTCATTACCTTGCTGCACCAGGTAGCGGTGCAAATCCTCCTTGCTTCTAAATCTTTGAATCAATTCTTGTGCTTGCACTCTTTTCATTGCATCATTCATTGACTCCATCTTGCTTACAGATCTAAGATATGATATTCAAATTTAAGTTTATTGATTTCAATTATTTACCTCTGCAAAACTTACTATTAAATATGGGCATCCTATAGGAGGTCAACCTCAAAGAAGGATATGGAGAAGGTTGAGAGAACTGGTTTCAAACTTGAGAGATTGATATCAATTTCTACTATTATAGTTCCATATTTTTAAATTTAAATTGGCACATACTTAATTAGGAGCAGCTCATAAAATACTAGTACTTAATTAGGAGCATTAATTAAAGCTAGCACTTAATTAGGAGCACCCTAATTTTAATCATAAAATCACAAAATACCTCCTAAAGCAGTACGTACTTAATTAGGGGCACCTCCTAAATCGGTAAGTCTAAAACCAAATTAGTCAATTAAGAACGAAGATTAGGAGATAAGAACAATTAAATTAAAATATAATTATAATTGGCGCAAATTAAATATAATTAGGCTAAAAACAAATTTACGCAACCTGATTGGTTTATTTTATAGAGACAATTATTCGAGCCAATGGTTTTAATAATTAGCCAAAAGTTAATTAATTTGCGTCAATAATAATAATATTTTAATTTAATTGTTTATCTCCTAATCTTCGTTCTTAATTGACTAATGGAGTTTTATAATCAACTTATTATTGATAGTAAAAATGGTTACTTTCTCATCCATTTTTAGAGCTGGTTCGTCTCTTAGTGCTCATTTATCTTCGCTAATACTCTAAGAACTTCCCTTGATTCTTGTAGGCTTGCAAAGCTCTCATATAAGCTCTCAGTTATAGAGGCAGTTTTATAATTTTAAATTCAAATTTAAATATGAGCGCTAACATTTTAAGAAAAACAACAGCACTTCCATAAAACTAAATGAGACTTACCTTTGGGGGCAATAAAAAGTGTGATAGATGCGAGATGAACTCTCATAAGGAACTACCAGAGCTATCACTTTATGTCTCTGTTATTAAAATTGAAATTAATAATAGAAAATTAATGGCAAACAAGTGTGTGGGAGACAGAGAGGAGGAGAAAGGTATTAAAGATTCCTATACAAACTGAAGAAGTTGAAGTCTATTTTTGTGAGTTATGTGAGAGAGATTTTGCTCATAAATCAAGCTGGTACAGACACAAGAAAGAGCATAGAGAAGCCAAGCCCACTGTATACTTAAAGCATGATAAAATAGATGGAATGTATGACTGCTTTGAGTGCCATAAGCAATGCTCTCATACAAGAGACTTAAAGAAGCATCTATTAAAAGCTCACAAGAAAGATATAGAAGTTGAGAATCATGAAGTTGAGCTGAAGCTTCTAAACAAAAGAAAAGCGAGGGAATATTCTAAGGTCGTAGTACCTGAATAAACTAGAGAGTTAGAGTAAGTTAAGAAGGGACGCAACCAACTGACCTCTGAAATAACAAAAATTATGATCAAGATTCAATACAAGAAAATACCGGTTCTTGATTAAATTGACCTAGACACTTCTCTTTAAAGCTACCTTATAATAGAAGACTCCTTTGATAAGAAAGTTATCAATGATCATCAATATGCATACAAGGTGTATCCCTTCAACTATCTCTTAAGTGATGATAAATATCAGATGGAGTTTACAAATGAGTATCAAGTACTCACTTAAGCTAAGTTTAAAGAGTGTAGTTACTTAATCAAGCTAGATGCTGTTCTTCTTGCCAAGGATCATGTCGCTCTCAGACTCCCACTCTATGAAATGACCCTCAGAGATTTTATTACTGATCAAAGGAATCATAAGTAGCTTGCTTTTATAGCAACCTAAACCTTACAAGGTATAAAAGAGTTACATAAGTTAGGCTTTGTTCATAGAGATTTGAAGCCTGAGAATATTATGATAAACTTCTCACCTGTAAGAGTTGCAATTATTGACTTCAATAGAGCATTAAGGGTGGAAGTATCAAGGCTAGGAAGTGTTATGGGAACTCCAGGCTATTATCCTGAAAGAGAAGACTGGAGAGATGGAGATTTTTAATGGGATGTGTGGGCTTTAGGCAGCAATAATAATAGAGTGCGATATGCCTCGCAACGATTACTACTCTACCAGGTGTGAGAAAGATGCTAAGCAAAGAATCAAGTAATTTTTAGACAAAACCAGAGTCTCTTAATCATTAAAATAAATGGCAGAATCAATAATATTAAAACCAAACTATAGATCAGACATAATATTAGAGCAGATAGAGTTGTGGTTAAGTAAGATAAACTTCAGACCACTCCCACATAATCCTAAAGTGCATTTTGAGTGATTAAATTAAATAAATTTACTATAAATTTCACATTAAAACCTATTAATAACCCCAACCCCTAACAAATTCCCTACAAATCAAAGCACTTATAAACCTCATTAAGGGGTTTTGGGGTTTTGGGGTTTTGATTGCGGTAAGATCAGGTGGCTCTGAAATTACAGATTTACTTTCGAAGCTGTTCTTTACTTACTTGGGTTTATTGTTATTGATATATTTTCTCACGACATTCTTAAAATCCTAAGTCTTTTCAAAGCCCGCAAAATCCTCCTGCTCCAGCAGTAAACTTAAATTAAAGTTGTTTTAGTGCAGAAATTCCTTTGCACGATTTATTTTAGCACTATCTAGTGCATTTTTATATTCACATTTGATGCTTTTGACTTTATCCGCTTTCTCAAGATTAAAATTAGCTACTAAATTTTCATAAAATCTGAGGTAAGTTTTCTTGCTATGGTGCCGACTCTGGCATCTGTTAGTCATTTATAAATTCTAAATAGAAGGTAATATCAAAGATTTAAGTTACCAGCTTGCTCATTATGAAGTTGAGGAGAATCGATTTTAGAAGCCATCTAAATCCATGGTCTGGATTCATTTATATTATGGTAGATTTAAATAATTAATTTGATTGGATTTTAGTATTAAATAGCTGGATTATTACATTTTTACTAAGAGATTTTTCACACTTTAGCATTTATCCGCCGGATTTATTGCTGCTTCAATAAAAAATCACTTCAATAAATGACCCTTCACTATAACTAATATAACAAGTAGCGTTAAGTTGCAAGGTGATGGGTGGTTCATGAGCCATGATAATTTTTATCAACTTTGAAGCTCGAGCTCATGCAAAATTGGCTTTGTTAAAAAATGTCAAAACCCTGAAATTTTTTCAAATTCAAAACCTTTCCCTGTCTATTACTGAATAATGGCGGAGAGAAATGTGAAGATAGGAATAGCTAGAAGTTAATGGCACTCAAAATCGAAAATTCGGGTCTTTGGACCTCGAAAAATGTCTTCTGTCTTAGCCAAAAAATCTGTCTTTTATGGTTCAGGTCGGTAGGATAGTATACCAATCTTAAAAAATTTCTCGAACCACTCTGACAACCTCCTGGACTTTTGGTTGATGTGAACTTAGAATTAAAAATCACACTTAACTCATCTAACTAATCATATAACAATAAAATTATGTGGGTACTGTAATATTCTCAACCCTTCTTCTTCAATTCACTAGATTGGCTCCCTCAAATTAAGTTAAAAATTGTCCTTATAAATTTCGTTATTTATCGATATATTTAAAAATTTTTATCAACTAATAAATTCTATGTGTACATCGTATAGGGGTTTATGTAATCTGTGACCATTAGGAAAAAGCAAAAATCAAAAATACTAATTTCTTCTTGGACATAATTAATTATGTTTTCAGGTAAGAAAATATAAACATGAAAAAGTTTCTAAGACAAATGTCTTTAATAATATTTATTTAAAAAGACTTAAATAAACTTTGCATTTAGGTTAATATAGAATTTAATGTATATAAAATCATGATTGTGCTTAAAGTTTACTAATTTTATCAATTTAAAAATTCTTCTTCAATTTTGATAAGCATAAGATTAACAATATAAATTGTAATATTGTTATTACACTTTGTTAGAGTTTGCTCGAGTTTTAATTTATCAAAAATCTATAATTTATATTTCTAAATTATGAAAATTGTTTATTATAGTAATTATATAGTTAACTTAACAAGAATTAAAACTAAAATAAAGAAGATGAATATTCAAAAACCTAGGAATGTTCCGATATTTTTAACGTTTTAAATCAAATAAACTATCAACATAATAAGTAAGCTGAGGGTGATGAGCTTTTAGTACAAATATTTCTATTGATGATAATCCACAAGATAAAATTTTAAACTATTAGAGAATTTGTTTGATGTTTCTTAGTCAACTTAACATAATTTAGTTAAAGTTATACCTCTTAATAACACTCATGTTAAGAGTTTTAGCTGGAGTAATGACTTATTTCTTCTGTGTTTTCTATAATTCAGACTTAGATTTATAATAGTGATCTTCCTCCATAAGTCATAAATTTATGCATAAACATTCATTATAAATTATACAATTTCTTTCTTTCTCTTTTGAGCTTTTAAGCTGCCAACACCAGTAAATTCTTTATCAGAATCGTACTTATCATTCTTCCCGTATTTACCCTTGTTCTTCCTGTCTTCTTTATCTATATAAATGATTTTGGGGTTATTTAGGAATAAAAAAATGATATTTTATATAAAAGATATTGTGGTGTTGCCTTCATTGGGTATGTAGTCATCATCTCCTCATCAGAATCAAGCTTAGCTTGCAAAGGTTGCCCATTACAAATTAATTATTATTTTTTAAAGTATTCATATTTAAATTACTATTTTACAAATCACAAATATACATGTATTCTTGAAGTATATGATTGTCAGAATTAGATAAGATTTTGTGAGAGGTTAATTAATGAGTGGATATTAAAATTAACAATCAATTTGGATAGCTAAAGCTGTTTAATTCAAGAAATATAACAATTTTTATATTATCAAACACTCTAATTGAGCATAATGTTTTATAAATTCTATTCATTAATCGAATACATTTGAGTGATAATAATTAAGGATTTAAATATTAGATATGAAACTAGAAAACTGGG